>JYJE01002278.1:12422-99074 GCA_000983655.1 Zymoseptoria brevis | reverse complement strand
ATTTTATATATTCGGATCTAGACCTTTATACGTAACTTCGGTTTAGACCCTTATAGCTACTACCTCTCTATCCTTATTATTACTAGCTACGTTCCTACGCTTTCTACTAGATAATAGTAGCTCCTTAGACTTCCCTTTACCCTTCTTCCGCGGTATCGGCTCTAGTAGCATTATAACGGATATATAAGGGCTTATAGAGCTAGATATATAGAAGAGGTATACGATAATACGCGATAACGTAAATAAGCGCGATAGCTACTAGTATAGGCTATAATAATAGTAATTAATAGACTATAGAGTTCGTTAATATATAAACCTATAGGACGGCTATATACTAACTTAATATAGTTAGCGAGTAGCGATAGCAAGCTCGTAAACAATAACCGACTTCTTTAACGATATAGCTAAGTAAACGACTCGTAGAATAGTCGGTTATTTGGTCTTAGCGCTTAATAACCTATTAACAGCCTCTAGGTATACGCACCCTAAGTAAACGACTCGCAGAATGGTCGGTTATTTGGTCTTGGCGCTTAATAACCTATTAACAGCCTCTAGGTATACGCACCCTTACCTGAATCGGAAAACTTAAGAGATGCGCCAGCCAATGAAAGCGCACGCCACCCGTGCCACGCATCTACAGTATGTGTCAGTGTGTATGCAGCCATCAGCTGAGGTGGGGACAGAGGTGCCGTTGTCCGTATGATAGTTGTCAATGATCAAGACAGCGCTGGTCCTGGTCGTGTCGCGCATCCGCGGGAAGCTTTCAAGGAGGATTCGCTGGACCAAGGCAGACTGAATCCATCGGGTATCTGGATCACCAATGTGCGGCTAGGACAGTGTCCTCGGATCATCTGAGGAACGAGTGGATTTGTATCGACCCCGTATTGCCCGTAATGTAGCTGCTTTTTGGCGTGCAACTACTCCCTACTTCTCAGCACGGGTAGCTTGTATATCATATGATATTGCTCCATGTGGAGACCTGCATCTTGCACGTCGAAGATCGCATCGAAGTGCTTGTCGACTGACAGACGATTGGCACTGCATTCCGTAATGCACGCCCGCTGCCTGAATGGACGTACTAGTCACGCGGCTGCTTTCGACGATTGAGAAGAGCGAGACGTTCGGCGAGAAATCAGCGCAGCAATGAACTGGACAAGCTTGAGGACGTGGTAGCAACGTTGGCTCTTTGTTGATTGAGCCGAGCAGATCCAATTGAGTGTCCGCGGCGGAATAGACGGAACTAGACGATGTTGTTGTAAAAAGTACTGCGGACAGACGTGAGCGCGGGCCTTCAAGCGCGACGGTGACCCTGTCGTCATCCTCGCGTGTCAAGCTTCGACACACCTCACCTCGATGTTCTCTGTTCCACATCCCACTCGTCCGACACACAACACACCATGAGCTCGCCGCAATGGCAGACTCAAGTCGTGCCGGCGCGGCTCTCCTTCCTCGCCATCTACAATCCTTCGCTCGGACCGACCGATGAGACGTTCGCCGACCAGCTCGTCTACTACTACTCGCGCTCAGCTCACGAAGCCCGCATTGCCGCGAAGAAACATGCTCGGAGCGATGCTGCTGCCGGCGACGCGCAGCGAGAAGAACAAAATGAGCAATTGAGACAAATTGGACTGGCGCAGGGAATGGTGGACTTCGCGCGGTATGTGTATATGAATACTGTACGGCCAAGAGGGCGGGAATGACTGAGAAAGCAGCTAGGAGCTTTACGAATGGCAAGACACCCGTCGATTCGATCGATACGGAGAAATCACGGATTGTGCTGCATGAGCTGGAACCGGGCTGGTGGATGCTGGCGGTATGAGCGGAGATAAAGACAATGGAGGAAGGACTTGTGCTGATCAGCGACAGTCCATCGACCTGACACAACTGCCAGCTGCGGCTCCCTCGTCAGCAGAAACGGCCAAGAAGAGTGGCACCAAGACCGATTCGAAGCCAGCTATAGAATATTCGGCTCGCGAAGTCAGTCCGCCAGCTCTGTTGCTGCAGCAGTTGATACAAGCCCATTACATCTTCATGCTGCACCATGGACCATCTTTTGACGAGCTATTCGTCCGGATGGCTCGGGACAAATTCTGCGGTGCTCTGGACCGATATTGGACTCGCTTTGCACGGACTTGGGATGTGCTGCTCCATGGAAATCCAGCCGCCGATGTGTTTGGTGGCATCAAGTTGTCGAGCGGAGGAGAGCTTGGCATAGGCGTTGGAGAAGAGGAGTGGGGAAGTGGTGAACGGGACGTTCTGGAAGATCTCACCCGACGAACAGTAGGGCTGGTCGATCTGGTAGTGTCAAGATTCGGAGAGGCGCCACCGGCCAAGGATGATGCTGCCGTGGATGACAATGAGCTCCTTCCATGGATGGGCAGTGGCAGTCAGCCGGTTGCCTCAGATGGTGTGATCTTCGGTGGTGTGGGTGCGATCACAAGGCCTACGCTGAGGTCGGTATCCCTGTGGATGCGACAGATCTACACCTACGGCGATCATGCGTACGGAGTTCGAGACAATCCGTTGCGTCCGAGGCAAAAGCGTAAGAGACGAGTGCCGCCGCCACAAGCGTCCAACGCCAAGTCAAATGGCAAAGCATCGCCTTCGAAGGCCTCTGGAGAAGCTAAAGTCCGGGACTCGCAATCGAAGCCGTCATCTGAGCGAAGTGCCGGTCGGAAGCCAACCCACCGCCCGAATTATACTGGCCAGGACTCTTATGAACAGCGTCTCGGTAATCCAGGTATACCACCGCCAATCGCCACTGCTGTGGAGCGGTCGCTCGACAAAGCGTCAAAGCAGGCCGATGCCGATGCTGCAAAGGCGGAAGCTCAGTCAGAAGACGCTGGAACAACGCTTGGAATACCTGATCAGTACATGAAATATCTCACATTTGGGCTGAGCACGTTTGCGAAGTCGAGCAACCCATCACGGCCAGAACCTCCACGCAGAACGTCCACAGCCAGCTCGAAGACCATGACTACAAAACGATATGCAGCTTCGAACCCGCCGCCGCTGCCACCGCCAGAGGATGACGACGATGATGAAGAGCTCAGTCTTGCCCAAGTTGATCCGATTCCCGACGGCGAACCTCTAGAAGCCAGAATCGCTAAACAGAAGCGGATGGAAGAGACCGGACATTTTGTCATCGGCCTGAGAGGAGACCTCAGCTCGATAGATGAATCGGATAGTGGCATCGGGAGTGATGGAGATGATGAGTTCTCGGGATTACGAAGTGTTCTACGCACTGTTCAAGTCGAATTGAACGACACACCGTCTGCCGATGAAGATAAGACCGAGCTTCAGAAAAAGCTGAGTGAAGCCGGGCTTTCTGCTGGACGAAATGATCGGAAGGACTATCGCAGACTGCGTGTACTGGTGTACGTTCACCGACCCTTCATGTACTGCTTCCTCTTCGAAGACCGCACGCCATCACTGAGCGTGGCCGGTTTCTTCAAAGAGTTACACCACAACTTGCTGCCCATCCACAAACCGCTGCTGTCGTCGACGAGCGTTGCAAGAGTTGCGCAGCGAATCGAGGAGACTCAAGTTTCAAGTCCAACAGATGGCCGACAATCTGACGCCATGAGTATGATGAGCAGCCTGACACAGACGCCGAGCAAGAAGTCGAAAGAGCCGACTGCCATCCACGATCTCATCTACGACCCGGCACTACTGACGGTACACACCAGCGTGCCGAACATTCCTGAGCCCGGCACTTCCGCCGCGGAAGGCATCATCTCTGGTGTGAAGACCGGCGGTATCAACAGCCCGTCCCTCTGGACTCGCATTGAGGCCCTTAATGTCCACAGCCAAATTCTTAATACCATCTCCAGCGTCCAACGCAACCCACATGAATACGAGCGCACCAGTAAAACAACTCGCAATTGGTGGGTCGTCTGGATGAAGCTCTCGCCATCCAGTCCCGCCGAAACCCTACCCGACACATCCAGACCTCCCCCAAGCGGCGACGCCAAACCCACCCCTGCTATCCTCCGACACGAAGACTCCAACGACTCCAATGACACAAACAACACAGCATCTACAGACCCCACCTCTATCGCCATGGAAAAGGCCGTCGCGCCACCACTCAACCGCATCGCGATCCTCGTGCGCAAAGCTTCCGACGCCGTCGCGCCGCCGCCCAAGTCGACGAGTCGAGCGGCGAGCAGTATGTGGAATTCGCTGTCGCTGAGGAGTAATTCGACATCGGATGAGATTACGGGTGGTGCGAGTGCGGGGTGGGGACCAGCGGCGTTGGCGGGTGGGATTGGGATTGATGCGAGGAAGTATGTGGAGGGGTTGTTGAGTTTGAATCGGTGAGGCGTGGTCAGCGGTGGGTGGCTTAGGGTTAGGGTTTTGGCATTGCGGCTCATGAAGCGAACGTAACATCTTGCTCCTTCAGAGATACTTGGTCCAGAGTATAAACCCTGCGAACGTTCTGTACACAATGATACAATTGCTTGTCGGTGTTGTTATAGCTGTTCCGCAAGCTTGTCCATTCGTACTGCGGTATTCTGACAAACACTCAAAATGTCACGCGCATCTTGGAAATTAACGTATCTGGAGAAGCGACCTGGAAGGGCCCTTGTCTTGCTCGTGTATGTAGGAGAAACGTACAAATCTGCCAAAGAACAGTGAAAACATCTTATGACGAGCAATTTGCGATGTGCGCCTTGTGATAGTCGCTACGAAACTTCCCACCACAGCTCTCACAGTCCAGATATCCTTCTTTGTTGTGCGTCGCTTGATGTCGCTTCATGGTATCCTTCCTGGCGGTCTTGTGTTGCAGAAGTCGTAACTGAACTGCATGGTGTCGTTGCGGGTCTTGTGTTTCGTTCGCAGATGCCGTTTCAGCGCTGAGGAGTTGCTGGGTGGCCTGCGGCAGCTATTGCAAAGGTGGCGGTGTTGGACAGTAGGTAGCGGTATTGAGACGTCAGCGTGCTCTGGCCGCGGCTGGTCATTGATCAAAGGTGTTGGATCTGTCGGTAAGTCCACCAGCCAGGTGTTTGGGGTGGTTTCTGGCTCGCGGAGCGAGTAGTCTCCATCTTCGTGGTCGAGAAAGCTCTCAACAATCGCTACGGGCTCGATGACCGGCCATACCGATGCGTTGGAGCCATTCCCAATGTTCGAGTCTAGTGACTGCGAAGCCTTTTCATGCGGCAGCAAGTCCTCGGATATCTCATGGTCGGGCAGAATCTCCTCAATTCGGCTCGACTGTCCGGCGCTGCACTGCTTCGCCATTTCTAGCGGAGGTGCTGCCCAACTCAACATATTCTGAAGTCCGACGAGGCTCAGCGCTGTCTCGACCAAAGTGGCGACAGCGTTGTGGCCATTGTGAGTGGCACATCGCACAGCGTTTTCAAGCTGGAACGCTGGCCAGGGCCCTCGCCTTGGAAGATACGTCACCATGTCGAAACTGCCATGCTCAGCTGCAGCTTCAATGGAAGTTCTTCCATCGACAGATGCTCCTGGAGCTTGGATGTCGGCGCCGTGTTTGATCAACAAGTGGGCTAGTCCGACAAAGCCACCGGCTGCGTGCTGGAAAGCTGTCCCGCCTCCTCGCTGACATGGTCGTGCAATGACATCTGCACCTGATGCGATGAGGCGCTCCACGATGTCGTAGTGTCCGCAGGCCACCGCTTCTTGGAGAGGCGTTCGACACACGCCTCGAGAAGCAGGGAGATTCACGTTGGCTCCCTGGCTGAGGACCAATTCGACCATCTCCGTATTTCCAGTAGTGATTGAAAGGAGTAGGGCGTTCAACGAAGTCAGGCCCTCGTCCGCGGGCCCTCCAATTTTTCTTTTTTCCATGCAAGCGCGTAACCGGTCGCATTTGTCGATGGATCCGTAATTTGCTTGAAGCACCAACTTCACGCTGTCCACGTCTCGTCCTTTGTCTTTGCGTATTGCCTCTGCAAGAGGGATATGGGTGAAACTAGCGTCGCCGAGCTCATTGACGAATGGCGACACAGAGGGCGTGGCGAGTACGACGACCGATCTCCTGTGCATGCGCATTCCGGATCTTATGCTCCAGCATTTGCAAGATTTCCAGTCTATCGTGCTCCACGCAGCAAGTGAACGCGGCGCTGAGCTCAAGAGGCCAGAATGCAACGATGAGCCTTACCATTTCTGTCTCACCAAGTTGCACAGCTGCCGCGGTCGCCGAATCCTGATATCGAACGGTGTCGGCTTCGGCACAAAGCCCATTCTCGAGGCACTGGCGGAGCAAAGCCAGATCCCGAGCTCGGACGGCCGCTGCGACAGCGCCAGCCTCGTCTGCTCGGCTCATGAAGCCGAACGAAGGAAGACCACTGCGCGCGAACAGGAGATCTGAGATGATTTCACGGTCTCCCCATTTCACCGCCAGCGCGAGACAGTCGCTCCAGCAAACGTTGTGCTCCAGCAACTTGTAGACGAGCGTCTTGTTCTGGTGTAAGACGGCAGCTCTCAAAGGTCTCATCTCTTCCAGCTCGTTCCACCCGCTGGCGATGTTGTGAGATGGAAACACGCTCTGATCTTTTGTGAATCGATCCGAATCAGTCGAGGCTCCTGCCTCCAGCAGTCTGATGGCGGACGCAGTCTGATCTGCCATCACAGCCCTAGAAAGCGCAGAGCCCATGATTTCGGCACTACAAGGGCTTTGTGGTGGGATCAGCCGACGAATTGTATCAATATGCCCAGAAGCAGCAACCAAGAGGGCAACACTCGCATTGCGATCGTCTCCACTGTGATCAAGCTTGCCAAGCATGGAGAACTGCTCAAGATGGCCCAGTCGGACAGATTCCGCGAAGGGTGTAGTGTAGTAGTGGGTCGAGAAGGCGTTTGCAGTTGGCTGCCGTTGAAGGAGAAGGCTTACCAGATCCGCGTTGAGGCTGGATACAGCTGCCACCACAGTGTCAGGAGTGGTTGCCGAACCGTAGTCGAGGAGCACTCTCACAACCGGAATGTCACCGCGTGAAGCGGCAATGTCGATGAGTCGGGGTGGGTGATCCTTGGGCTGCCAATACCAGCGCACTTCAGGTGCACATTCGTAACGTGCTTCAGTGAAGTCGAAACCGTAGGTTTGCGATTGCGTCGTGATCCTGACAAGACTGGCTGAGGCTAGTATGGCGAATGCCGCGTGCAGGAATCGATTGTTTGTCCATTGGTGAAGATGTCGCTGTAAGCCATGATGTAACAGGATTTCAATCATGGCATCGTCCTTCGTGACAACTACTCTTCTCAGCGTCCGCGGATCGACTGTGGTGCCTAGATCGAGGACAGCTCCAACAAGGCCATATCCAGCACTCGAAGATGTTGTATGGCCATCTATGACATTCACGGCGGCTCCAGCGGGATAAAGAGCCCTGGTGGAAGGGAGACAATGAGCAAGCTCGAGCACTAGCCGCATGCTGGAGTTTGGGCGAGAATCCCGTTACGACATATTAACGTCTGCGCCGTGGCTCGCCAGCAAGAGCTTCATCTGCGAATGCTGTAGATAAGCCGCACGCTTAACCAAAGTGTAACTCCGATGGTCGACAATGATCTTCTGATCATTCACGCGGATCTCGAGACTGGAACATTGCAGCATGGCCTGCACAGCTCGTATGACCCCAGCGTCGACAGCGGCGCGAAAGAACATCTCTGCAAGCGGCTGACTCGACGGCATTTTCAGAAGCAGGCTTTGTTCAGCTGTCGCATGAGATTCTCTTTCCAGCATGGTCATCATGGGAAGCCGGAGACGGGTATGCATCATCTTCCTGGTCGTTGTGATACATGCCGACCTGCACAGGTTGAGACCAACAGATGTGGCCCATTTGGTGTCGTACCGCGACATTTCCGAGGCTGTGAGCTTTGATCTGGATATCGTAGGAGAGCTTGGAAACAAAGTCCGTAGCCCGGGGAAATGGTGTTCTGAAATTCCACCTGGCCAATGCAGCTGCTCAATGTGACGACTCTGTAGTGACAGTCCCAGGCGACTCGCATCTGCGATCCGTTATAGGTACAATTGTGAGGCTGCTCCATATGTGATCCGGATGAATTGTAGGCTCGCCAAGTCGAAGCGAGTCCAGCATGTCGGCGAGCTCATCGGATGGAAGGGGAGGTTGATGGGACTCATGATCAAGAGCCAGAAAGGAAGTGGCGCTCTCTGTGGAGACATGCTCCAGCTGCTGATTTCTGAAGCCGCCATGCGTGTCGAATGGTTTGGTCGTAATGTCTTGGTCGCAGGCATCAACGGGCTGGTCCGCGTTGTCGGCGCCGCATGTGCCAAGTGTATGTACCATTCTCGTGTACACTACTACCGGATGGCAGATTCGCGGTATTCTCCTGATTGGAAAAATGGAATTGAGGGTCGTCCCAAAAGCTAAAGAAGCCCGTCATGCCTTGTTGAATCCCGTCCCACATACCAGTGTCGAAATCGTCAAAGCTGTCAACTCAATCACGCGGGATGAGAAGAGAAGAGAGGAGGCTCAGAGGGCAGAAAGCGTTTGTCCAGGGCAGATATCCTCACCTCACAAACCGCACCAGATTGGCGGCCCACCAGAAAGGGCCGCCAGAACCCCAAAGCAAGCTGGGCGGTTCATGCACGCTCCCGTTCGGCGGCGAGGCGAGCGTCTGCAGTAAGCGACGAGGACTTCCGAATCCTCAGCCTGATCTGGTAGCACAAAGGTCCTTCATCAGCTCAGCCTCGAAACAAGAAAGGTCCAGTGGATGGAAGAGAAAAGCCCCACGGAGAGCGCCGGAGGGCTTCGCAAAAGTCCTCGTCTTGGACATCTAAGTTCCTACGAACCCACGGCCACCTTCTTTCCAATGGACGGGAACGCGTGCCGACGACAAACCTCCTACAAATACAAACTCTGCGCCGCCACAATATCCCTCCTCACCTTCGTCAGCGCCAGTTCAAACTTCTGCTCCAGTTCCTCCGAGCCCATGACCTTCGCCGCCTGCGCAATCTGCCTCAGCAACTCCTCCAGCCGGCGGAACAAGCGGATCAAACTGCCTTCATAGACATCCGTCATTTTGCTATCACAACATAATTAGCAAGGCAATCTCCACTCCACCAGAGAAATAGATCACTCAAACATACCAAATCGTCGCAAAACTCGCCCCATTAGTCCACGCATACACAACCTCCATCAACTGCGGCTTGAACCCCTGCAGATACTCCTCCTCATTCACCAACACTTTACTCTCCATACTGATCTTCGCGATCGTTCTCGCCTGGGCTTGGATTTCGCGGAAAGGCTTGGCGAGTTCCTCCTTTAGATGCGGGGGATCGTCGCTCTTCTCCTCGAAAATGAACACTGATAGAACCGCAGCGCAGACTTCGGGCTGGAGGTCATTGAAAAACCCGTTGAACAGCAGCTCGCTGAGCACGAGTTCGTCGCCAGTGGAGATCTCACATGCAACGCGGGCTTTGAGTTGCACCACGTCTTGGTCGTTCACGAACGTCAAACGGCGCAGCACACGCTTGCGATTCTTGAGTTCGTCGAGTTGAAGCACGGAAAGAGCGTCGTTGATTTTCTTGCGGGTGTCTTTGATTTCGTTGGAGAGGAGGACTTTGGTGTGGTATTGATCGTAAAGAGCGGGAAGGGCGTCGGAGTTGTGGAGGGAGTGGTTGAGCATTTTGTGTTCGAGGACTTCGATTTTGCGGAGGAGTTTCTTGAAGCCTTCGTCGTTGATGCCCATGTTTTCAATGGGGTCGAGGATGGCGATGCCGTCGGGGAAGCGCTTGGAGACTTCTTCGAGGGACTTGCGAACGGTGTTGCGCTGTTCTTGCGTGCGGAGGTCGTTGGGTAGAAAGACGCGGATGTGGCCGATGCTGTCGATTGTGCCGTTCATGACGGGGACGACTTCCATTTTGCCCTTCTCGCCAGGCGCAGGGGGTCGGACACCAGGTGGTAGATCCTCGGTCAGTTTTGCACCGACTTGAGGCGTGGCGCCATCGACCGCGACGCTCATCAGGACGTCGACAATGACTGATTGTGAAGCCTTGATGTCCTCTTCTTTCTGACCACGAGCAGGCTTCACCTTCATGAAGTTGACCACCACTCCCCATCCGAATTCGTAGTCCTTGTACTTGATCTTGACCAGGCGGCCAGCTTGCAAGAACTTGAGGAGGTACTGAGGATGTGTGATGACCTCGCGCATGTCCGTGGCGTAGTTTGTGAGAGCCTGTCGCAGATCGTAATACTCCTTGACCTCGCCTTCATTTGCGATGATCATATCCAACCTCTTCTGCTCAAGCTCAACCAATTGCTTCTCCAGTCCATTGACCGACGCTGCGTTCTGAAATTGGTAGAAACATCGCTCAAGCATGAACTCCGGACTGATTCCCTCCACTCGCATCAGGTTAAGAATCATGTTGTATCCGAGGTAGAAAGCACTGTTCAGCTTGTCTTGCTCTCCACGAACAATGTCCTTCGCCGCAACGGGCTCCATCTTCTCGTCGATCATCATGATGACAATACCACGTTCATCGAGACCTCTTCGTCCAGCACGTCCAGACATTTGGATGAACTCGCTGGGTGTGACGTATCGTAGTGAGATGCCATCAAATTTGCGCACAGATGTGAAGACAACGGTCTTTGCGGGCATATTCAGTCCAATGGAGAAGGTCTCGGTCGCGAAGAGGACCTTGATGAGACCTTCCTGGAACAGAATCTCAATTGTCTCCTTCAGAATCGGGAGTAGACCAGAGTGATGAATGCCGATACCTCGTCGCAGAAGCGGAAGCAAGTGCTGGATCTGCGGCAGCTCCTTGTCCTCATCTGACAGCATCTCAATCGCAGAAGAGAACACTTTTGACACCATAGCCTTCTCCGATTCATCGTTGAAAGCGAGCTGACTCATTTGCAGAGCATAGTTCTCGCAGTCACGCTTCGAGAAGGAGAAGACAATGACGGGATTGTAGTTCTTCATCATGATCATCTTCACGATTTTGTAGATATCCGTTGGTCCATCTTTTCGTCCTCCCTTGTTGATCTTCTTGTCCTTGCCCTTGCCTTTTCGCTTCGCCATGGGATCTGTCCCATCATCGCCAGCTTTATCCGCAATCGCAGCCATGGCCTTGTTGAAGTTGTCCTCTCGGAACGTGCCCTTCTCGTCGACGATCAGGTGAATGCCGTCGGCACCGGCGGGAAAGAAGTAGTGTTGGAGGGGTGTCGGTCGGAAGTCGGTGTATACCACGTGGCAGGGTTGGTTGTGCGTCTTGACAATCCACTCGGCGAATTGCATGGCGTTGGGGATTGTGGCGGAGAGGAACACATATCGGACCTTGTCGGGCAGCAGAATGATCGTCTCCTCCCAGACCACACCACGAGTCTTGTCGCGCATGTAGTGCACTTCATCAAACACGACCCACGCCACTTCTCGCATGATCTCGCTGCCTCGATACAACATGGATCGCAGAATCTCCGTTGTCATGACCAAGCAGGTCGCTGTGGGGTTGATGGTAACATCTCCAGTCATCAGACCAACGTCGCCGAATTCTGCTTGGAACTCGCGGTACTTCTGATTGCTCAGAGCCTTGATCGGACTGGTGTAGATCACTCTCTGGTTGTTCTTCAAACACTGCGCAATCGCATACTCCGCCACCACCGTCTTTCCTGCACTGGTATGCGCCGATACCAGTACACTCTCATTCCGCTCGATGGAAGATATTGACACCTCTTGGAAGGGATCCAAAGTGAAGGGCCACGTTCGCGCGGGCTTCTCGGGTCGCTTATGTTGTGAGATGGGAATGTAGTCGCTGTCCGGCGGTAATGCGACTTGATGGCGCACTTGATGTGAAAGCACGACCGCCTTGTCGTCCTTTTGGCCTTGCAGACCCGCCGCCGCTGCGACTTCTCGTGATTGTTCGGTTTCGAAAGTATCGGTCACCACTGCGGATGGCTCGTCCTCTCGGCGTTGGCGCTTCTGATTGCGGTCCTCGTCATCCTCCTCCTCAACTCGATCCGTAGCGCCATTCTCCTCGTCCAGCGCATCGGACATGGGCGCATCACTGCCATTCTTCACATCGCCATTCAGAGACCTCTTTTTGCTCTTGTTCTCCCGCTCCTCATTCGCTTTGCGCTTGCCAGGGGCCTCGCTGAAGACATCGAATAACTCGTCCATCCCGGCGGAATGCTCTCGTGATCGTGGAGGGGTGGTGGTTGTCCAGGCGTGGCTTTGAAAACAAAAGTTTGTTGGAGAGAGAGCTTCGGTTTCGGTTTAAGGTTCACGCTACCATTCGACGTCACCCAAAGTCACGCTGCGCCAAGAGCTTTTGCTGACGTTCACCAGACTTCGCCTCGTTCAATTGCTCACTCTTTCATCCGTGGTTGGATCAGCACGGCATTCGTGACCACGACGTGAGCAGGGCAGCGAAACGTGAAAGACATGGTCTGCGTTGTTTATAGACTCTTGGACTGCTTACCCCGCGGGCAGTGCCAACATGCCGCGCCTCGACGACAGCACAGCGGCCTCGTAACCTCCATCACACAGGTAAGTGAAGGATAAAAGAGGTAGGTGATGTCCACGACCGTTTTGCGTTCCAAGAAAATCACACCTCAAGAAATCTCATCCCAAGAAAACACATCCGATTCCAAAGAGAAAAAGCAGTCCTCCAACCACACTCTACTTCAATCAAACGACATGCCCGGCGGAGGACGTTTCAAACTCGGCCCAGGAGCCATAGCCGGCATCGTAATCGTGGTCCTCTTCCTCTTCCTCCTCTGCATCGTCGCCGCCTGCTGCTGTTCCTCCCGCGGCCGCTTCCGCCGCTCCGGCCGCCGCCACTCCCACAACAAACCCCACCACCTTCCCCCACCCGCTCAAATGCAATCTCGCCACCACCACCGACGCTCCCGCAACACCCGGCCCCGAATAGAGACCACTCGCACCGTCCCGGACATGCCACACATCGACTCACCTTCCATCGCCGAGTCTCCACAGCACCGCGATGCGCCTTACCGGTCGGACAGCCACGCTTCGAGGGGTGCTCGAGTCGGAACTACCTACGAGTCGGATGTTTCGGTCGTTGTACCGGATCGGGATGCTACGGCGAGGCCGCAGGTTGCGGTTGTGAGGAATGCGCCGCCGCCGCCGGTGTATGGGGATGTGGAGACGTATCGGTCGAGTAAGGGGGTGGCGAGGAGTGTGAAGGGGAAGTCAATGCCGAGGAGGTCGAGGACTACGAGGGATTGAATGACTGAAGGATATGAGGGCTGGGAAATTTGGGCTTGGATCGGCGTTGGGAATGGGAGGCAAGGTTTGCGGATGGAGGTATGGTTTCACGAAATTTCAGCGGCGTGCAATCGACAACGTTGTACACCTGTGTGCTCTCACAAACCTCAAATCACCTCCGAGGAACATCGTATGGACTTCTCACCAACCAGTCCGGCAGCGCAGTATGCCCCTCAATCGCCCCCAACATCATCACGCTCCTCCCCGTCAACCATTTCGCCTCATCCTCCTTCTCCCTCACCACCTTCCTCAACCCCTCCACCTCCCTTCCAAGAACCTCCCCTACCCTCCCCTCCTCCTCTACCAAATCCTTCAACCTCTCCCCCAGCAACCCCACCAGCAAACCATCATCACGATGTCTCTCACCCCAATACACCAGCTCGTCACAACTCCACTCCCAAGCCAGCACTTCTTCCCCGAAATACTCCTAACCGGGCTCCTCGCGGAACATGAGCTCTTGCCAGATCTTCAAGTTCATCTGCTCGAGATACGCACGCTTGTAAATTCTCATCGCGACGGTCTTTCGCGAAGCAACCCTCGTCTAAACCGGCGCGGGTGTGGGTCCAGACGTCTGTGACGGCTTGGTTGTGGCCGTGATTGGAGGGAGGGATTGGGAGTGAGGGCGTGGTATCTGCGGTGGAAGTCGGCGAGGGTGTGAAGATGGTCTTGTACGATGGGGAAGATGTCCTGAGAAGGGGAGAAGGTTAGTTCAGGAATTGGCTTTGCTCGTTGAACTGTATGGGAAAGGAGGGGAGATCATGTAACATTATTCGGCCACTTGCCTTGCATTTCGAGGTAGAAGTCATCTGTGAAGTTGTTGTTCGCGATCAGTCGCTTGGCTTCTTCGGACAGCAGCGTGTGCCTGCTGATCGGGTTGTTGAAGCGAAAGCGGACATCTTCTTTTCCCGATCACTTGGCTTCCATTCGGAGGGTGAAGGCCTCTTGCCAGCTTTCTGCGATGAGGCGTTTTTGCTTCTTCTGGCGATACCGGGCGTCTTGGTAGTGCCGGTGAAGTGTGGAATTCAATCATCAGCCTCTAGGCTTGTACTTTGGCAAACGGCAAATTTGCCATGCAAACATGAACGTAAGACGGTGTATGCGAGATCGTTCCATCTTTCAGTGGTCGTGGCTTGCTTGACGCGTGTTGCTTTGTAAAAGGCAGAACAAAGAGAGTGAGAAAGCTTACTTGGCGTTGCATTCTCAAGACCTGCCTGCTGTGGCATCCAATGTCGTCGCTATTGATGATTCTCAGCAGCCTTATTCTGCTTGTCAAACCTACCTGTTCCGAAAGCATTGAGATCTTTCCTCCGAGTGTATAGAGTGAAAGGTATGCAATTCGGCACTCCAGTGTCTGTCCCATCTCCGGTTCAGACCATTCTGCTCGGAGCAGGCGATGTTGCGATATTTGAGAAGGAGGTAACCGTCTCTCCTGGGTTGCGATCTGTCACTTTCCAGCCAGCCACAGCGGCAGAGCACTTCTACCGGCTGTGTCCATGCATCGATCCCCAGCCCTGTGGTTGTACGAACAGGCATCTTCGTGGGGAGATGGTTCCACACAAAACAGGATGAAGCGTGAAGCACAGTGTTCGTTCCTCCGACGACCCTGTACTTCAACTTGCGAAGCGTGCGTGGCATCAAGGTTAACTGCATCAGAGCCCTCAAACGACTTTGCTATGCTCTCAATACCACACCTCCCATATAGCAAGGTGCTTGAAATGAAAGTCCACCGGTACCGAAATAGGCAATTCACGCATGGCTCGGATAAGTCAAGTCTGCGCTACCTTAGCTCCAACGGCTTCCGGGCAGACGCTCCCCGACGAGTCGCCGTTTCTGTTCCATGGAAGATGTGGTCTTTGACTCTTCTTTGGGTGGAGGAAAAGTTAGCCTTGGTTTCATGTGTTGGTTCGTCGAATCATGGAGACATTGGTCTGGACTGGACCAGGAGGAGATGCGGGGTTGTGAGTTGAGAGTGATCGCGACATCGAGTGGGAGGATTGTGTCGTCGTACTGATAAGAGGAGGAGCTTCATCATATGCATGTAATTATTGACTCCGCAAGTACAGCAACTTACGAACGACGTGTCGTTTTCGTAAGAGTGAATCCGCCTCAACTTCGGGCACAGCATGACGCGATTCGTGCTTCTACTTTCTCGCTTCAGTGTTTCTCACGTGAGGTGTGTACGACCATTGGCGATGCTGTGGACGTGGTTAAAATCGCCGGGAGGATGCGATGCCACGCAAACAAAAGTCTCACGCACGCAAGGGATGAGGTGTTTGCCTGTCGTGGTTGGTATACCTGCTCCGGATAGCATCATCGATAGACTTGACCTCACGACGGTAGAACTACCAGATGGAGGACATGTCTCTCTCTCTCTCTCTCTCTCTCTCTCGGCGTAGAATCCGTCCTGCTTGCGTGGTTGTCGATGGAAGATTCCACCGGGATTGGACATCTCTCATCAGGGGGTACATCTCAAGAGGGACTAGTGCCATTCGTCGACTCATCGTCATGTTGGACAAGGTTGGTCGACGCATCCCCTCCGCACCAATCAGAGGAGATCCCGGGGACGGCAGTGGGCGCCGGGCCAGAAAGTCTTTGACGCACAGGTGCATTAGCGGGTGCAGTAGCGTTGCGTCGATTAGCGTGCCTCTGCCTGTTCGTCCACGTCTTCCATCTTCTGCCTTGCCTCGCGCTGTTTCTTCCCAGTCATCTCAGAGAACTTGATCTGTCTCTTCTCACACCACCCACCCTCAACTCCGACTTCACCTCGACATCGCACCTTCCTTTCGTGCGGTTTGTTCTTTCTTCTCTTTCTTCCTCTTTAACGACCTGTGTTACTACTATTACCACCTAGACCTATTTCGCCTTCAAATTATTAATCTTCCGGTTTTCGTCCGGCCCGCCAAACGAAGCTCCCAGCTCTCTCGGGCTTATCTCCGCCGCGCCCTGTCCAAACGTTTTTACGACCCAAACAACCACAAGGACACGCGATCTTTCACTCGCTGTCCGCACGACAATACACCACCCTCGCCAACACGCTGACGACCACACCGACTCAACGCATCACCTGCATCGAATCGAATACCCGCCATCACCCGACACCAACCCGCCGTTTGCGTTGCGACAGTGAAAACTGATCGCATCCGCCACATCTCGCTTTTGAATGGACACGGAATCTTCTAGGCTGCAGCTTTGCACAGTCTGAGTCATGCTCTCCAGTAACATGCAGAGCGTCTTTCGCCTGCCATGGTCCAACGATGCCTTGAAGCTGGGAGAGAAATCCGGCTGCGACAAGATGCGCTCCAACCCGATCATGAGCATGCCGATGTTGAAGAGGAAGCGATCAGATAGTGTGGATCCTCAGTCGCCGTACAACTCACAACATGTCAAGAAGGCCCGGCCGGATGGGAATGTCAACGTTGGGCACGTGCTCGTCTCACCCGCGCCTGCGCCTGCGCCTGCGCCTGCCCCTGCACCTTCACCGGCTGCAGGCGAGCGCAAGGCTGAGCAGTCGAGCGTCTTGCCTCCATCGTGGTCCGCACAACCTGCTTCGCCTGTACCTCCTATCGTCAATGCGCCGATCCAACCTGCGCAGGCCACCGGTGGCACGGCGCAAACCGACATCAATATCAAGCAAACTTCGGACAAACCTCTTTCACGATTCGGTCAAGACTATGCGCTCAAGCCGATGCCCGAGCTGTCGTCGCCTGTCGTGGCCGCGGACAATACCTCCACGCCGGATCTGACAAGCAGCCGGACACCACTCCAGCAGGTTATCGAAAACGAACTCAACATGCAGATTTTGATGAAGCACAATGAGTTACGATTGGTGGAGCAAGAGCTGGCGAAGTGTCAAGTGGCTTTGGAACAATTGCGGAGATGTGAGCTGCGACCATATCCTGGTGTTCACAGGCCTTCATTGACGGTCACCACTGGTATGGGATTGTCTGTTGCGCCTCCACTTGGACACTCGCGACCACCTTACCCTGCGCCGCATGGAGTCACCGATGGACCATACTCGCATCATTACCGAAAATGGCTGCTACGTGACCCTCTCTTCGATGCCATGTCTCCTGCACAGATCTCTGCGCAGGTGGAAACGAAGGCTGCACCAGCAGCTCGTCCGGGAAGACCCTCCGGTCATCAACCGAGAAAGTCGACCAGCAAGCCATACGCCTCCACTCGCTCCGAATCTCTACACAGTATTCCAAACTACCCGAGTGCTGCCGGCAAGGACAAATCGACTCCTATGGTGCTGCGAAGATCCACGGATGGTCAGCTTGTCAAGTTGATCTGCAAGAACTGCCATAGGGGGAATTTCTCCAGCATCCAAGGTTTTCTCAACCACTGCCGCATAGCACACAAGGTGGATTACAAGTCGCACGACCAGGCTGCCGTGGACTGCGGGCAGCTCCTCGACCAGACCGAGGTCGCTAATCTTCCGCTTGAGACCCAATCAGCACCTGTTCCGAAGCCACCGTCGGCGAGACACTCCGTCTCTCACGCTGCGCCTCCGGTTCGTGCTGTTTCCAACTTTGTGCATCCACTCAACACTGGCAACACACCTGCGACCGCGCCCCGCGCCACACCTCGGCCAAAGCAAGTCTCCGCTCCCAGTCTGGTCTCGCAAGCTCCGCAAGAGGCAAACTCCACTCCATTCAAGCCATCGACTGACGTTCCTCGATTGTCCGCCCACTTTGCTAAACACAACTTCGGTGGAAACCTTGAGAAGCTCACAGCCGATGCGAAGCAGAAAGTCGATCTCACCATGGAGGACGATGTCCAATCTCCCGTCACACCCGAATTCAACTCCTTCACTTTCCCAGGCATCGGCCGCATCCCGGGACCAGCATCGCGACCTTCCACCGAGGACTCCAACGACCATACCCGCCCTCCAAGCCGCAAAGGCCACCGCCAAATCCTCCAACGCCCCCGCCCATCACCTCTCGCGTCCCACAGCTCAACCGACTTCCTCTCCTCGCCCCAAGACCCCGGCTCTGCCTCTCTTAGCCCCCACGCAGCAGACAGCAACCCTGGCCTCGTCAGCGACGATGAAGACGACCACAACTCTGGCTCCGACGAAGAGGCTCCTCACCCATCCATCATCGCTCCACATCGCCATCCGGCGCAGGTGGAAGTCGGATTGACGCAGCCCGGTGCTGAGAATCGGTTCTGCGCGGACAATTCCATGGAGATTGATGTGGAGGAGGGTGATGAGATTGATCAGCATGGAGTGATTATCAGGAGGAATAGTATGGGTGCTGCGGAGGCGAGGGGAGGGAGGGAGGAGAAGAAGTGAGCGAGCGCCAGCGCAAGCAAGGAGATGCGTGGAGGAGGAGCAAGGAGAAGAGGAAGAATGATCGCTGACTGAAAAAGATGCAATCGTTCTCCAACAAAAGCAACAGTGTCAAGATATATGTGCGACGGCTGAAGGAGAAAAGCACCACACCACCCCACCTTTCGTGTATTACCCAGTTTGTGGTATTTTTGTGCTGCTTTTTGTCTGCGTATGAGCGCAGGTTGAGCAGATGGAAAGGAAAAAGATGTCATGATAGAGAAAGGAGGATGGTCCAAGAGCTGGAGCATGGGGCGGGATGAGGACGACGATGAAAATCTACACTCTGTAACAACAAGGAGAAGAACCAGAACCAGAAATTCAGAAATCGAGAAATAAAAAGCACTATGATATAATCAGCATGAAGTCGTTTCTCATCTTTTGTGTGTGTGATTTTGTTGTGGATTTTTTTTTTGGTTTTCTTTCGCGTGGATGTTCATATGACTCCACTGACCTGGACAGAACAGACTTTCCCGCCCGCAACATGGTGTATGTATAACCAACCCTACGCCCATGCTGATCCACGCGAACTCCAAACCTCTTCTTCCCAGACACACTTTTCCTTTCCCAACCCACTTCTCCAAATCCTCTCCTCCCTCCTCCCAGCCCATCCTCCACCCATCCCTCCTCCTCTTCAAATCAACACACGATGCCACCGATCAGAAACGTCCGCAACCTCTACCCCCCCACACCGCTCCGCCCTTGGCCGCGGTTGGGGTCGCGCGGGATACCGCGACATGGGCGAATTGATTGTTTCAACTCCAACGTTCATATGCGAAGTTCTCGAGGCAGTGTATGGTGAATGAGAATGAGACGATTCGAGGGTTTGATTGGGGGGGGGGGGATGATGCGCGATGTCGGCAACGAAGACCCCGGCCGCTTACCACTATGAGTTTTTGGTTGAGGAGGCAGTTGGTGGAGCCGAATGGGGAGATGGTTAAGACGATTTTAGATGGGGGGGGGGGATGGTTTATGCCAAAGTACGCTCCATCGAACCTTGCCTTCTTTCCGAGTGGATGTGAGATGTGTTTGAGTGTGGGGTTGGTTGCTGATGAGGATGCAGGTCTTTGATGCAAATGGCTATGAGTATGACTGGGATGGGTGTATGCAGTGGACGGCGAAGGCGAAGAGGAATCCTGTGCCGAGGGAGTTGATGGAAGGCGAGGAGGAAATGCTTGTTTGGGGGTTTGGCGGAGGAGTGAGAGTGGAGGTGGTGGTCAAGTGAAGGAGATGGTATGTCGAGCAGTGCTGGGTGTGCTGAGGTTTCTGGGGTTTGTTGGTGGAAGTTTGGCGGCGAGGGCGGAGATGTTTGCCTGAAAGGAAGAAAGAGAAAAGGAAGACGTGGAACTGTTCATAGTGGCAAGGAGATTGATTACAGCTGTAATCGTGGGTTTGGCCTTGCTTGTGAAAGAATCATGGCGACATCAATGACCTCCCATTTCATATCTCCGAGTCTCGATCGATCACAGCACCTCTCTTCCGCAGCACCATGTTGCCTTCCTCGTCCCTGATCAAGCCCACGTTGGTCCTCTTGGCGGCACGGTTCAAGTCGTCGACATGCTGCGAGTCCGCGGGCGTGTCCGACAACGAGCAGCCATAGAAGAGCAGAGGCAATGGTGATGACTTCCAAGTCCGCACATCTCTGGTCAGACCGCCCGTGCTGAAGATCGCGCCGGCAAAGAAAATCAACGTCAAAACTGCGAGGGCGGTCGGAAATGCAAGCCAGCCCCAGCGGACTTGAAGACATGTCTTCGTGGTATATGTCAGTCCAGGCGCTGCCTCGTTCGCACTGATAAGACTGGCGTTGAACGATCCCGAGCCACCAGTCTTGTACGGATTCCGGCGGATGTGATTCGTGAGTGCGAGGCTGATGTTCTCCCACACGGTCCGCGTACGCTCAAAACTGAAGTCTCCCCCGTTGTAAATCGCGAGCATGATCGGTGGCCCGGCAAACGAGAGGAATCTCCCGCCAGGAGAGTATCTACCTGTGATATCACCGGCGATATTCGGGCCGGACAAGTACGCGCTCAGACCGTATGTGAAGGGATAGTCGATGCCGTAGAGACATTGACGGTCGAGTAGGCTCTTCTCCATGTCAACGAGGTCTGGCGACGAATTCTCCACTTCTGAGCCGTGATATGCCAGCCACGGAGTATCGTCGGCGTTGGAGGTGTAGTTCATGGCACGAAGGGCTGATGATTGTTGCTCCGTGAGGCATTTCTTTTTGACCGTCGGCAAGACGTAGCGGTCTCCCATTCTTCGAGGGTTTCCAAACACGTTCCGCCAGGTGTTGATTACTTTCTCTTGAAAGATTCCATTTTCCACATTGGCGGTGTATTCTCTGATGCAAGGGGACAGACCGCATGTGGCTGCAGCATAGCCACGACATGCCCATGTTCGATTGTTGCTGCAGTCCGCGAGCGTGACGTTGTCGTCGGCGAGGTTCGGTGGCCCTATAATCATTGTGACGTTGCCATCGTTGAGCAATCCGGCTGTGGTGAAGTTTTTGTAAGCACCGTCTGTGTATGTCGTGTAATTGGTGCCCAGCACAGGCGACGAGTCTCGGAGGACAGTTGGCCTGACGGCGGTGAAGAGCCACATTATCCGGGTGTGCGCTGAAGACGAGGGACCTGCCGGAGCAAGTTCCTTCCCCATCGAGATCTTTACGTCTCCCGAAATGTCGTTGCAAGTGCTGCAGAAGCCGATGGATGAGTAAGGAGCAAAAGTGCAGTTCCCTGAGCTGCATTGCGGTCCTGTAGACCCGACGTTGTAGAGACCAGAGTCAATCGCATTCTGTTCGTCTCGAGAAAGTGAGTTCACTGCCGGCGAGGCGTAGTCTCCCTGACCGATGAAAACAGATGCCCGAGGAATGCCAGCGGTTCGTCCAATTTGATCCATGAGCGTCGGACATTGTTCGTACTGTAGCACTAGTTGTGTCAAAGGTCCAGTTGCGAGTACAAGGACGATCAGCATGCAACCAAGCCACTGCCAAGTCACAGGTAGAGGAAGTCGCCAGAGGAGCTGCAGCGATCCGACAGGCCCGCGAGTGGCATTGTCGTGAAGCGCTAGATCGTGCAAAGGAACGCCGCCTCCTTTGTTGAACCAGCGCCATTTCAATTGTGCAAGACCCTCTGTCAGCAAGAGAGTAGCAGCTAGCCTCAGAACGACGGAGTATATGGATAGAATCGCGCTGATGGTGATGTATCGCGGCCACTCAGGGAGCGATCTGCCCTCGTACGGCGCCAGGGTTGCGTAGGATGCGATGACTGCTGCGATCATGAAAGTGGCAGCCAGCACCTCCTGCCACCAGTTGGCTATTCCTAGATGATGCCGAGACTTTGATTGCGAGTGTGTTGACGATGCGGACATCAACAAACTTTCCGGAGTCACTTCTGACCTTGCTGGATCGCCCTCGGAGCTTTGTGATGTCGGATTGGCTTCATCGCGTGCTTCTGTGTGCAAGGAGGGGATCGTCGGGGGCTCTCTGATGGGCGGTGAGTCCGAACCAGCTTCGTGAATAGACATGGCGAAGGAGAATATTCCGACGTGTTGGATCGAGCAGGAAGAGTAAGTGAAGCAAACGAGCGGATGGTCTACTCACATAGACTCGTCAACAGGAGTATAATATACACAGCTCGACACCGGTGTGGGCAGGAGGGCGTGGCGTCGTGGCCGAGCAGGATCAGATGCATTTCAGCATCGCACGACATCGACCAGGCTGAGGCGAGCTGATGAACAACGAGGATGGACAGACTCTTGTGAGGAACAGGTCGGTACCATCTCTGCTCTTGGCCGATTTGTGCTCTCTATTGCAGAGGCAGACTATTCGCTCCTCTTGGAGGTTTCACTGCAGTACAACGCCATCGCGGCTCCCACGAGGCGTTAGCTCAGCCGCAGCATACGGTCGATCATTGCACTACCCAATCAATTAATGTGCGGTTGTACAGATGTCGCGATAGCCGAGACAGCCTGCAGCAGGTGAGGTCGATAGGCTCTTCCTTGGATCTGGTTGGTCGAGGTGGTAGTTGTTGGACGACGATGCGACATTGCCTACATGATCGACTCAGCTCGGTCTCGGCATCGGTTCCGTTTCAAATCCCGGTCCGAACCATCGATCCCACAACGGCCATCGTTCCTTTGGACGGACGACACGTCTTCAATCACTTCCCGTCTTCACACCATTCCTGCGACATAGCTGGGCCACGAAGACCTGGACGGACAAGGAAAAAGTCACTCTGTTCTCAGCGATCTAGTCCAAGAGGTATCTTACATCCCCGCCAGTCGGTCAGCAGACCGCAAACTCCTCCCAAGATGGTCTCCTGGGCCACCGTGCAATCGACGCTCCTCTTCGTCGGACCATTTCTGCTTCCCAAAGCAATCCAGTTCTACCGCTCCATACGCTATGCTCCTCCCTCACAAATTCGGCCATTGAGTTCAACAACTTCTCGCGCTCTCACGCTCCTCTTCTGTTCCGCCGTTCTCGCTCTACTCTCCACTCTACCCTTGTTTGCTCCAGAGAACATCTTCCTCGCCACATCATCACGACTACACACCACTGGAGGCGTCCTACTCACCCGACTCGCTGCCACAAGGACTTTGACAGCAGAGGACCAACTCCTACGAGATGCCTTCGACAACGGCGGACTTCCCGCAAGACTACTTTACACCCGCTACGGCCCTGATGTCCTGCTCCACAATCCACTTGCATCAGCCGGAGAAGTAGGCGCAGCACGGGCATTTCTCACGTACGCCCTTCCAACGCTATTGATCCCACACCTCTTCCACGTCTTTGTTCTCGGCATCGCGACATCCTCCTTCTCCGGCACCGGCGCATCCCGATGGCGAGTCCAGGCTTTGGTCGCAGGTCTTGCCATTCCAGCGCTCGAAATTGCTTTGCTGGCGACTTCCGACGACAGTGCCAATCTAAGAAGTACACGATTCAATGACATCGACTTTCTGTACTGGAAACTACGAGTCTACCGTGGTCTGGGAATTACCATCGTCGATGCACTACTGGGATGGGTAATCTTTCTTTCTGCTACTGGACGAGGCTTTCTTGGTGCTACTATGCCAGCCGGTGAAAGAGCACATCTCACGATGAAGCGACTTGAAGTCGTGGGACAGAAGGTGGGAGGTCTGGGCGTGCTGAGGAACAGTCTTGTTCGCGATCGACGGTTGGGTGGTAGGGCAGCAGACTACTGGGCGAAAGAAGGTGAGGTGATGAGGAGCTTGGGCGAGGAGGGAGAGGTCGTCAGAGCGCAGAGAGAGGCATTGGAAGGGAGGATCGATATGGCCAAAGTGGGCAAGGAGAGCAAGAACTTTGTGGATGGATTATGGAGGGTCTTCACGGGAGAGCAGCAGCAAGGTCGCTGATATTCAGCGCTTTGGGTTTGACAATGCCCCCTCTCTTTACTGGAAAGCGCTCGGATGTAGAAGGCACTTTTTCTTTCCATCACTTGCGTTCCGGCTCTTTGAGCGACGCAAGCAAATTCCAAACGACCCAAAACTGCAGTGCTAATCTTGGGGTTTGCGCTCTTTGTTCGGCTTTGCCAGCGACACAATTCGAACCTTGAAAGTGAAAAGCAGACATCAACCCGCTTCCCACAGCATCCGCAGCACGATCTACTCGCCAGCCAACGATGTCGATCTCCGAGGAAGCCAGACTCGCCATCAAAGACGTCTGCGAAGAGGAAGTCTACCAAGACTGGGTATCGAAATGGCCCGACGAAGTCCGTGCTCACCACAAATCTCCCCACCACCAAAGCAAGCCTCCTAACCAACTCCGTCACAGGACATCCTCCCCTTCGTCACCAAATACACCACCGCCCTCGCCGACTTCCACCTTACCTTTCCCACCGGCGATCCCATCCCCGAAACCACGATCGGCACCCAGCACGCCGCGGAAGAACACTGGACCCACCAGCGCTGCCAGAACCTCGAAGAAGGCTACCTCGCCAACGGCGGCCGCGACAAGAACTATCCTCGGGCGTTCTTGGAACGGCTCAACGAGGCGCTGTTCATGGAGTTAATGCAACGCACCCCGCAAGAAGGCGTCAAGCCAGTGGAGATGGAGGACTTGAGGGCGTGGGAGTGGACGCTCAATTATGGAGCATATCGTGACTCAGAGGACATTCATGCTGAATTGCTGGAGGCTTTGGTGGTGAAGCTGGTCATCGTGGCGGAGATACAGGCGGAGAGAGCTCTGGGTCACGTAAGGGGGTTGCTGTCTGGGAACGGAATGGATCCGGATGAGATGTTGGGCTCTCCCGGACCGGATCAGGTCGTAGGGAGGGAATGGGAGATCGGAGCTGCGAGGATGCAGCTTCAGGTATGCGATGAGATGCTGGAGGAAGTCGAGGATTTGTGGAAGGGTAAAGGATAGATTTTCTTTTCGCTTCCGTAGCTAGGTTTAACTCATGTCGATTTGATGGTCCTTGCTTGTTGGACGGTTCTCACTCGCATGCTTCTCGCTCTCCGGGCGCCACTTTATATGAGCATGCGGCGACCAGTCACCGACAATTCGACTGCACCGACAATTCGACTGCGGATCGCTGTGGGTCGGATATCGCATGGAAGGCCTCCCACATTCTGTGATGGCCAAGCACCTTGTTGAAGGCCAAAGGAGAACAACTTCTGGAATTGTCAGCCCTTCGTCCACAGTTTGCTGCAAAACTTCCGCACAAGTATAGAAGACCACTTGAACTCTCGCCATCGTACCACGAAATGAGGTCCTCATCCATCCCACACTCACCATCATGCCACCAAATAAACTGAAGCCGAAAGTCAAAGAAGCAATCGACAAGATCTTCCAAGCAGAAATCTACCAAGACTGGGAATCCAAATGGCCGGGTGTTGTGAGTGCACTTCTGCGCTTCGACATCATTCACCTGCTAACCCATCCTCGCAGGACATCTTCCAATTCGTCAAGACATACCGAAACTCAATCGCCACCTTTCATCGTACCTGGTCCTCGCAGTCCGATGAACAGCCCCTTGCCCCGCCGACCGACATCCCTGCTGACATGGTCTACACCGGCGATGCAGCGGAGCAGATCTGGCTGATGCAGCGTGAGAAATTGAAGATGGGTTTCTTCGTCGATCAAGGGCGTGGAGGGAGGAACTATGAGCGGGCGTTTGTGGAGCGGGCTAACGAGGCCACGTTCACCAACTTGATGTCGAAAAAGGAGAAGACCGACGGGAAGCCTCCCACGGTGAAAGATCTAGCCGATTGGAAGGGGGTCGATGATCATACTGCGTTTGCCGATATCGAAAAGGCTGTGCATGCGGGATTGCTGAGAGTTTTGGTTGCTCGCATGTTGAAGGTGGCGGCTGACGCTGAGCAGAAGGGCGGTGATGCGTTGAAGAAGGTGATGGAGATGGAAGAGAAGGAGGCGGATGCTGCGGAGGGAGGACCATTCGCTGAGCATGAGGCTGAGATGAAGATCAAGCAGGTCGCCGAGGCGGCGAGGCTGATGGGTAATGCTTCGTTCATTCTGCGGGAGAGTGAAGAGATGTGGAAGGGTGAGAAGATCGAGTAGCTCCTCTCCGGGCATGTTGTAAAACTCGGAGGTTGCAGAAGCGTCAAGTCGTGTTGTTCAGATCTTCAGCTTCGGCAACTTGTTGTATCCAGGCGAGGTTGAATGTACTCAACCACCACTCGTCCTCAAAGTCGCCGCGCCCAGCATCCCGTCTCCACTCGTCCAGAATCCCAGCAATCTGATCGAAAGCGTGCTTTTGGTCTTTGTAGTCCTGGTGAATAGTCGGATCCGCATGAATCCCATAATTAGCCCTCCAGATGTCGCCTTGAAGCTCGTCCAGCTCATCACGGAGATCCTCGTTGCCCTTATCGTGCCTGTAACGCTCCTCCAATATCTCCAACTTCGTCCGTCGTGAGGACAGCCTCTCAACTCGCTGCAATGAGCAGTTGAGCGCTTTTTGACACGAATCAAAGGCGTAGGCTCGAAGCTTTCCATGGGTTTTCCGATCTGGTAGCATTGACAGCTCGAACGAAGTGTTTAGATTTAGTGTCTTCATGGGCCTTTCGAGTCAGGAGAGGTAGCCGGATTTGACCCGCTCACGGACACGTTGATTCTGCTCCGTGGTCATTTCTTCAATGTAGAACATCTTGATGCATGGGTTGATTGTGTTGATGGTGAAAAGGAGAGTCAGCAGAAGTGAAGTGGAAGGTGCTAAGTTTGTGCCTGAGGCATCAATATATTTCGACAACAGGTGTTCCTTTGCGCTTTCCACACTCCTCGGCGACGCATGTCTACCAACATCGATCGTGTCCACGAACATCAACACGCACATTGCCATAGAACCGGCTGGCAAGTCCTCAACGCGAAGTATTGGCGTGATGAAAGTCGTCTACCGGAAAGTGAGGCGATGTGACATGGGGCCAACGGCATGATCGGGCCACTATTGGAAAGATATCCCGCATAGTGGCTATCGACAGAAGCATCGCCGTCCTGCGAACATGCCGGCCGTACAGGATCCAATCTCAGGCTTCGTTCACAGGCATCCTCACGTTATTGAAACGAAAGCTTTCATTACAGGCATGTTCACGTCATTGAAATGGGGGAGAGCACTGGTTCATGAGAATGCATGAACTGAGATGTTGTTGCTGATGTCCGTTGTATGGTTGATTTGACACACGTCTAGTAACGAGACCTTCGCCAGAAGAAAAGCCCATGGTGCCAACAGACCTGCGCTTTTCTGGTTCACCTGTCGACAGAAGCGTTGCCCGGCGAGGAAGGCTCCCGATCTCCCTTCATCCTCTGGCGACACTACCCGACAGATCGTAGCTATGCATGGTCACTATCTTTTGCCATCCTGCGGGCATGCGGGATATACAGGGTTCGCCTTCTTTTCCTTCAGGCTTCAACCTTGGGCCCCATTCGAAGGCATCCTCACGTCCTTAAACGAGACACTTCTCCTACAGGAGAAATTCCAGTCTCTCAGACGTGCTCTCCTCGACTCCACAGAAGCGTCGTCCATCAAGAACCACTCCCGAGTTCTCTCACCATTCCTTGGCGACACAAATCGAGAGATCGCAATCATGCATTCCCACCTACTCTCACTGCCTTCTCCCTCCTCCTCACGTCCAGCTCGGCTTGCGGCTCCACCTGCATTTGTCCCAACGAACATGGCCAATGCGATTGCTTCACCCCCGTGAATTGGGGACAACACGGTTGCGAAGGTTACTGCCACTATCGCAACTGCGGCGGAACGGTCCCGGATGGATCCGACAAGGGAAAGAAGTGCCGCCTCTGGAAGGCAGGATATTGCGATTCCAGATATTTCTGGGGTCTCGACCAGTTCAACGACTGGTTCTTCAGCGAAGACAAGAAGTGCCCGAAGGACCATGGTTGCCCTCTTGTGGGGGTACGTTGAGTGCTTTCCTTGAGACTACGTAGGCTAATCATCACGGCAGTCTGGGTGAAGTCTGTTGATCCGACGAAGCGGTGAAGATGATGAACAGAAAAAGTTGGTCAATGAGTCCGATACTGGAATCAGAAATCCGGCGAGAATTTGTGCCTGAGGCATCTTTTTCCCATTTCCTTTCGCTGCCCTTTCCAATTCTCTTTCTTCCACTTGTCACGTCACGCAAAACATCGATCAAATTCACGCGCATCAGCGTACTGCCCAAGAAGAGTCCACAATTCACGGCGCAAGTGATTTGAAAAATCTACAGGCATCTCGGGCCTTCCGAAAGCTAAGTACCACTCTTTCAAGAGCACAACTTTCATTTGTCTGCGCCCTTCATCTCCTCAATCTCAACTCGACATACTATCACATCTCAAGATGATCCTGCTTCAGCAGATCCTGCGCGGCAGTCGCAAACTGCAGCGTGACCTCGCACCTCGACGTTGCGTACTCAGCTCTACGCCTCGGCCTTCATTCGCACCCTCACCGATCAATCGCATGCGGGCATCTCCCATGTTGACCGTCTGCCATCTCGAGGGTCATGCGCCCCGCTGGAGCGTAAGCAAAAGATACCACGACCTCGATGAATCTTCCGCAAAGGATGTCAAGGATCTTGACCGCATCACGTTCCTCTTCCTGAGAGACGGCTACAACACAAGGGTGACCTGGACATTTCAGTTTGCGAATTATCCGGAGAATCTCCTCGAGCAATTGCTGGCCCACAATTGCTGTCCGCCGGGTCAGATTGAAGATGAGCTTGCAGCCGCTTTCCGCAAGTATGTCTTGTCGCTTGTCAACTTCAACAAAGAATCTCCCTATTTCCTGGTTGGAGATGTCCTCTACATCAGATTTGGTTTTGTTCCCCGAAAAAGCTATCCACATATGGAAAACACTGAAGTGCTGAAGATCAAACAACGAGGAACCTTGCCCAACAAGTGGTCGTTTGAGACAGTCGCCAGTGGCTCCAAGCTCGCGAAGCTTTTACACCGTGAGAGAGAGCTCACAAGTCCGGAGCTTCCGTATGAGGAGTTACTCGCTGGGTTTTCCATGTATGGCAATCGGACACTCGACCACATGTGGCTTTCTAGATGGGAGTTCGAGCAAGTGGCTGCTTGTATAAGAAGAAGCACACACACTGTCTGGACTGATGAAGACATACGGAAATTTCTGTCGCTCACCAAGCTTGGTCGGTCTTCGAAAGATATGGTTGGAGACATGAAGAAATCACATGCCGCTATTCAAAAAGCAAGACTAAGACTCGCACGTCCCACGTTGGCCAAACTTCGTGCTGCTATGAATGTGGAGCTCAGCGATCTCAATTACAGCGCGGAAAATCAAGCATGGGCCACACTTGTGAGAGCTTCGACCAGGACATGGTGGGCCGACAAAGATGTAGGGAAACTAGTAGAGCTGCGCAAGGACGGCTGGCCATTGACAAGGATTGCAGACAAGCTTGACAGAAAGCCCGCAGACGTCCAGAAGGCACTGCGGCTACTTGGGACAGGTCCGTTTCACACTGCACCATCAACATCGCACAACGCTACTGCGTCGACGTCGCAGGACTCTACTGAGCTCCCTTCAGAGCTCTCATCAGGCGAATCTACCGAAGAAGTCTTTCATCGCCGCTTGACAGAAGTGTGGGCTTGTTTACTCGACTCCGTCAAGACACCTGCTTGGACTCGCATCATCGCCACAAGGACAAAGGAGAAGTGGCTTTCGAAGATATCAGAAGGTATCGGAAGCGAAGTCAGGACTCTTCTGGCAGGTACCCAATGCCCGATATTCCAAGACTTGAACGCATTGCCGCTCCTCATGAGCAGGGACGCAGGAGTCTATGCACGGCTGGTTGAGTCGAGGTACGAGATCCAATTCGCGATTGATCGCATGGTCTATGTTGGATCTGCGAGCAAGTACGGCGGCGGTCTGGCCAGCAGAATCGCAGAGCATGCCTCCAAGCGCAAGAACAAACCCGGGCGAAAGCGAAAGATCATCCCAAGACTGCAGACTAGCATTGAGGCACGAACACTCCGCTGGCCTGGAAACTTTGCCACATTAATGGTGCTGAGATTTCCCAGTTCGAGACCACAAGACGTCTACAACGTGCGTGCAACAGTCGTCATCGCGGAGGCTATGCTTACCATATGGCTCGGTGCATTGCAAGATCCACCTCCGAACGTCAACCCCTCACCGCGACTTTTCGATGCGTTCCCCTGGGATCTCGCCGAGCGGGACTATACCCCTTGGTCGTCGCACAATCCATTGTTGGTGGACTTCACCTTGCCCTTGGAGATGGATCCGTGTATACGAGAGGTGCAGGAAGATGAAGAGGCAACAGAGGAAATCGAGCACATTGCAGCACCGGACGCCGCCCAGGCAGCTCACGGTCGTCGCCAACCACCCATCAACATTGGATCTCGCCAGATCGGGCCAGTTTTTCACACTACCTCCGCTCCTGGCACGCTACCGCCAGACTTGACTTGAAGCACGCTGACCTGAGATTCAGAAGCCGAAGAGTCCTCTTCCAACTTGGCACCCACTGGGTCCTTCACTCTTGTTGAAAGCGATAGGAACGAGTGTAGGCGAGAAGATAGTAGAGATGGCCGGGGATGAAAGCCTGAAGAGCATCCTCCGACGCGAGTTAAAGGCCATCACTGCAACTGTATTTGACGATAGACTGATACTGCGTTGTGTTGCAGTGCTTGAAAAGACGATATCAGATTCTGATCCTTTGAATTTTCTTCTGTTTGATAAAACTGCTGTACGCCATGCAGACCGGTCTCGTACATTTCCACACATGCTTTCAGCAGCGCCATCACCTTTTCTCTATCCCAAAACCCATCTCTTCCACCCATCTACTTCACCAAAACCCCCCACTCATGCCCAACCCCGTCTCCCCGTCCATACATAATATCCACCAACCACTCCTTGATTCTCCCCGCATACACCCCCGTCTCCTCCCCCTCAACCGGAACCACAATATCCCTCTTCAAATAATGAATCAACCCAATCGGCGCCACGAAAAACGCCGTGCCCGCCGCGAACGCCTCGACTAGTCTCCCTTCCTCCTGCGCCTTGACAACTTCCGCCATGGTGAATCTCTTCTCCACGACGTCCAGTCCCTCCAAGCCATCCACCGTCTGTCTCAGCCTCTCCTTGGCCAGTTCTAGGATGGAAGCTCGCGTGACGCCCTCGAGAATGATCCTCTCTTCCAAGGGGGCGGTGACGAGTTCGAGTCGTCCCGTCTCCGCGGATCTCCAGACGAGGAAGAAATTCGAGGCGCCCGCTTCGGTGACGTATGCTTCCTTGCCGAAGAGCCATAGCACCTGGTCGAATCCTCTTGCTCGCGCTTCTCCCTGTGCGACTAAACTGGGGCCGTAATTCGCTCCCAACTTCGCGTACCCGAAACCACCAGGCCACGCACGGATGGTATTCTCTTCGCTCGCCAATAGTTTCAACCCGGGGTGGCTGACCTTCTTCTTCTTCTCCTCAACATGTCCATTCCCATTCAGCGCAGGCGGCATAGGGATTGACTTGGTCATATCCGGGAAGCAAGCAATAATCACATAAAGCAACGCCTCTTTCGGCCTCTGCACCCCCAACGCCTCATCCGTACCAATCATCGTCGGGCGAATATACAAAAACTGCCCCTTCCGATCCTCCGGCAACCACTTATCCCCATCCAACGCACACAATTCCAGAATCATCTTCTCCAACTCTTTCGGTTCAAAGTCCGGCAGGGCGATCCTCGCGGTGGACTTCCTCATCCTTTCACAATTCCTGCTCACGCGGAACAGACGTAGTTTCCCATCGTAACCGCGGTAGAGTTTCAGACCCTCGAAACATTCGGTGGCGTAGTGGAGGACCGATGCGGAGGGCATGATGGAGAGGGGACCGTAGGGGAGGATTTGAGGGGCGTCCCAGCCGTGAGACTCGGTCCAGCGGGCGGAGATCATGTGGTCGGTGCAGACTTTTTGGGAGAAAGTTTCCGGGGAGTTGGGTTGAGGGACTTGGCGAGGGTTTTTGGTCAGGGTTGTGGTGAGGCGGGAAGCGTCGAGAGGGGAGAGGGTGGTGGGTGGGAGGGCGTGTTTGATGCCGGCGGCGGTGAGGGAGGAGGCGGTTGTTGTGGTCGGGGTGGAGGTCCCGGAGGACTCGGGGGTGAGGGCGGCGGGCATTGTTGTGGTGTGGTGGGTGGTGGTCTGTTGGGCGAATGGGAGGGTAGAGCTGAGGGCGAGGGGAGAGGTGGTGAGTGGGAGTGTGAGAGTGAGTGTGAGAGTGAGAGTGAGAGTGGGAGTGAGAGTGAGAGTGAGAGAGAGGAGGAGAAGAGGGGAATGCGATGGAGAAGATGAAGTAGGAAAAAATTAAGCCGGGCGTGAGTCAATCAATGGAACCCGTCGTCTGGAATGACTCCCGTACGTCTCATCAATATTACCAACCATTGCGAGGTCAATGTCCATCAATATGCGCGCTATTGCTGCTTGGAATGATCCATGGGCGGGATTGTTCTCTGATCCAATGCAATGGCCGTCACACCAGAAATGCGATGCAGGTACAGGTACAGCCGCAGCCGATGGAAAGCGGGGGCGATGTCGGAGGATTGGATTGCTCCAGGGTCAGTCTTAAGCCGAGCAGGTTTTGGAACATCTCGAAGCGTCACATGGACGAGACGGGATTGCATTATGTGGATGCTGCATGACTATGTCGTTGTTGTTGTCATCGTAATGCGTACTGGCGAGTTCGGAGCAGTACGTGATGTCTAGTCACAAGGCCTTGTCACATTCACCATGGCAGCTGGAGATCGATACGTGTATCTCAGGTTGAAGGATGCAATGCATCTCGAAGTCGTATCATTGCAAGTTACATACGCATGCGATTCTGCCAGAGAACACGGTAAGCTATACGTATCAGCACAGATCTATTTGTTCCCGCGTGAAGCCGTCTCACGGGGCAGCTGTCCAAGAGACCGCGTCAGCTTCGGCTTTGGCCATCCTGATATGGCGATGCTGAGCATGCAAGTCTTTCGAGCAAGAAGGTCATGATGACATTTCGCCTCCCGCCGGTACCAGACCGAAGCTACGCATGGACTCAAGTCCTCCACTCGCTTGGGCTACTGTCCGTTTCTCAGTGCATGCTGACGAGAGCTCTCGAACTCTTCCGCATCTCGACGTGCGCCTGATTCAGCATCAAAAGCTCGTGAACGGCCTAGATGGAACCCGCTGTCGTCTGCTTGCTAAAGAAAGCAGCTGGTCGCACTGCAACGACGTGGTCCGATTTGCGAATTGCTAGACCATCTTGTCGGACGTTCGCATTATCAGAGCGGACGAAAGGCGAAAGAGCGCCTTCTCGAAAAGCTGTCCATCTCAGAGTCGGCAAGTCGTCACAGCCGGGATGAAAGCATATTCAGCGTGGCATGGTGATCGCAGTAGCATTCCCGAACGCGTTCGGGCGTTCGTAGAAGCCGTTGAGATCCATACCCTCTCAAGTTTGTTCGCTATAGAAGTAGAAGTGTCAGCCTAGTCCCTGATATCGTCCAGCCAGTGGTAGACAGCGAGCAGAGTCTGCCATGATCAAACTCACCCAAATGCCATTCTCAACTCCTTCACCGGAGCAGTAGATAAATACACCGTCAAAACCGGCATCGCTCGCTTCTTCGTCGTCGAATCTCCCTGCTCCACCTCTCCTGCCTTCTCAAACTCCGCCCCTTCCCGCTTCCTCTTCCCATTCGTCTTCGCAGGATCCATAACTTCAAAAGCATCCTCTTCTTCCTCATCATCCTTCTCAATCCGTCCGTCCACCCCACCTTCACCACCATCACCACCTGCCTTGACCTCCCGCTTCCTCTCCCTCGGCACTTCCTGCACAACACTTTTCAGCTGCGTGTACTGCCACCAACCTCCACCCTTTGCCTTCACTTCCCCGCCAACCTCGCTTGCTTTCTTCCGACTCTCCAGTTCCCGCTTGACAATCTCCACGATACTGATGAGTTTCCCTGCGGCTCTGGGGTTAGGAGCTGTGAGTGCTACGATCGTGACTTGAGATTTTGCGTCTGCGTTCTTCTTCCCGGCCGCGGTCTTTGCAGCATTTCCTGGCGGGATGTCGCCAGTGATTGATGTTGCGGTTTTGCTTTGCGGGATGAAATCGCTTGATGGAGAGAGTATTGATAGCACGGTCTTCGTCCGAGCCGAGATCTGGTGCGACTGAGAAATTGTCACTGGTCGTAGGATGTAGTTTGAGGGTAGAGTTGGAGGTGTGAAGTTTGAATTCGATGGCGGGAGGGGTGCCATCGATCGGTGGTCAGCTGACCTGACGGAAGACGATTCGCCCGTTTCTTTCTGTTTTCTCTCTGAATTGCTGCGATGCTTGGACCCTGACCGATGTTGTAGTTGCGATATTGAAGTCATTGACGGAAATGTTTAAAGTTCAAAGACGTGGAAGATTAGCGACCGGGAGAATTGACAAGGGTTCGCGCTAGGCTAAGCGAAACGTGCTAGTGCTGGGGATATATCAACGTTGAGTCGAGAACACCATTCGCAGTGCCGTTCACACATCAACAACGGTATGGCGGCAGTATCTACATAGGACTCACAGTCTACGAGCGGAGCGGATCAAGTGCTCGATTCAATCGCGACACCGAGCTCTGTGCTGTCATCTACGTCAGATGGACCTGCAGATTCATCGGAGCCGGATCCGCGACAAGAGCAGACAATCTCAGCGGTCGCAGATTCTCAGCCGCCAGACGGAGCAGCTGCAGACTCCACGCAAGCGATGCTGGCTTCAGACAACACGTTGCAGGAGGCGATGGCGATTCCACTGCCGACATCCCCTCAACTGTCACCACAGGCACCTGAACGGCCACCAGCATTTGTATTTCAACGCACTACGACGCCATCGATATTTGGAGCGAGTACGGCCCAGTCATCTCTGTTCGGAGACGCTCGACGAACGTCAGCATCAGCCGCGACATCCGGAACAGCATCACGTCCGCTCTGACAAGCCCACGGAGCAGGATGTCAAGACCAGCAGTCGCCAGACTTCCGCACCGAAGCGCGTCAGGCGCAGCTACACAGCGGTTGGCATCGACAAACGGCCCTGTCGCCGTTTCCGCCGCCAGTAAACCATTCTCCGTTACTTCAGGGCCTTCTTTCGGCAAGACGGTGCTTGATCCCTCGGGTGATTGCCTCGTATACGTGGGCTTCTTGCAACGGCCATTCCTCGTCTCTTCCAAAGCATTCGCCTTACTCTGCACACCATGGGCCAAGATGATCCAGTATCGGAGAACCATGGGCTCGGAGGAATCTAAGAAGGCCGACCGCATCGAGATCAATCTTTCGAGCGACAACAAATTTGCCTTGGGCATCCTTTTGCACATCGCCCACTACGCTTTGATAAAGTTCCGCCACACCTTTCGATGGAACAGTTGCTTGCTTTGTCGGTGCTCACGGACAAGTACGAGGCTACAAGGGTGGTCATGCCGTGGATCTCCAACTGGCTCTAGGTGTGGAAGGATGCAGACATCGCGCAACAGATCTTCAACATCTGGATCGCATGGGAGTACGGACTTGTCGAAGACTTCAAGCGTCTTGCGGCGACGCTTGTACTGAATGCTGAACCTAGAGGTGATCCGGCATGCTTGGTCTACAATCGCAAGCCCATGTCTGATCAAGTTCCCGTTGGGTTTGTTGGTACGTGCGGACCTCCTTGAACAGCGCTCCAGAGACTGACTTACACCACAGAGCGCGTTGTCGAGGTCAGACAAAACGTTATCAACCGACTTCTCGACAACGCCTACTTCTACCTCGACCGCTGTCGACTCACAGGAGAATAAGCAAGCGCAACCGGTCTCCGTGACCCATGGTCGGGTGGACCATCACTACAATTCTGCCGCTGTGCTCACCCCTTCGATGCCTGCCACGTCAACATTAGCGGTTCGATTGTCATGGGTCTGCGACCGATCGGACTGTCACCGTCCCGCAGTTCGTCGCCTTTCAAACGTAGCGTCCGCGAGCTCGGGGCGGCGCTTCAGGGACTTCGGACCTTCCACTTCTCGCCGCACGAGCAGAGAGTGCATGCTAAGTGCGATCCTACCTCCGAGATCCAAGCTAAGGTGCAGGGAGTTCTCGTCACGATACCTTCGAGTCTGACGGCTGCGCATGAGACTCATCTTGAACGGCAGAGCAAGCTGCTGTACCCGCCTTCGCAACAGGATTTGGCGTCGAAGAGGAGTCCGGATACTAGCGTGAAGTTTGATGCTGAGCGATATGGACCGAATGGAGAGGGCGTGGTCTGAAGAATGTGCCTGCAGGTACCCGTGTCCAGCAGCGGCTTTCCAAGGCCACTGTTCCTCAGGCCAGCCGATCACCGGCGTTCGTCTACCCGGGCAGCTTCTGCTAAGCCAAGGAAGAACAGAACGTATGCCACGTCTCCGTCTGCAGCTCTCTACTGCTGGAACTACAGAACATCGGCCTGCTCACTTTGCGGAGTTCTGACTCCTTCTGCCTCAGCATCAACGAACCCGCCTCCGTAATGAATGGACTCAAGATTGCCCACTTCTCCTCCCAGACTCAGGGGCAGAGGGCCCACTCGGCTTGCGACCCGACGCCGAAGGTCTAGCGAAGGGTGGGAGAAGTGCTGGCAAAGATCCCTTCGGCCGTAATATCGGCGCATGAGGCCCACCTTGAGAAGAAGCGGAAGCAGTTGTTTTTGGACGGCCCTGTGAAATTGGGGGGAACTTTCCCGCGGCGTGTTGCGAGTCCGCACTCCCAGCGCTCTTCCAACTCTCGGCGGACGAGCGGGCGGTGAAGGCCAGAAGTCTCGTGATATGTGGCCAGCTGAGAGAAGAGCTGGCGGAGTGAAGAGTGTTCTAGGAGCCAAGTGAGGAGCACATGACATGTAAGTATCTCAACCATGACTTCCACGACAGCCCCTTACCATGTGGCAAGCTAGCGTTAACACAAGCTGCAATTGCTATGCCAAACAATAGCGTCTGACCGAACACTGAGATGCATGTTGAAAACCGGGAGCGGATGCCTGCCCAGTTGGGAAGGCTAAGCGAACTGCGCTAGTAGGTCCGTTTGCTCGTGAGCCGCAGTCTGCCTCGCTGCATCACCTGCACTTCATTTCTTTCGATTGCGCAAATCTCCATTATCTCAGACCGAGCCAGATTCATCAACCAGCACCAAAACTGATCAGTACCTTCTTTTCACAACGCCACGCCGGTAAGATGGAAGCGATTGAAAGCGAAGTCGTCCCCGGAGAGACTGTCGAACAGGGGGCGGCCATCGATGCAGATGGAGCAGAATTATCGGTCCCACTCTTCACAGAAGTCACGATTGATCCTGCTGGCGACGCTATCATCGTCGCAAAGGATGGTGACGGCGCGCGAACCTTTATCATCTCCTCGAAAGCTTTTTCACTGGTCAGTGAGCCATGGAGCGCAATGGTGAAGTACCGCACAACCATGGGACCGCCAGCGACCACACAACGCATGGAGTTCACGCTGGAGGACGATGATGTGTCTGCGCTCGAGCTTTTGCTACGCATTGCTCATTTGCAATTCCGCGCAGTCTCGCCTCTTATAGACCTCCGGGGCCTACTGGAGCTATCAGTCTTGACAGACAAATATCAAGCGACTGAGGTTGTCCGACCGTGGCTTAAGGGTTGGCTCGAGGAGTCGTGGGAAAAGGCCGATGATAGGGCCAAGATTGAGCACATCTGGATTGCCTGGGAATATGGTCTGCTGGAAGAACTCGAGCGCCTTGTCGCTATTCTGGTCCTTGAGGCAGAGACCAGCAAGAACTCTACGATTCTGTTGCACGATGGAAAAATCCTCACAGACCACCTACCTCCCGGACTGTTCGGTCAGTGCACAAAGATTCCAACAACATACCTGACATCTACTGACGTATACTTTCAGACAGCATCCTCGCCGCCAGAGCTTCTGTGATGACTAAGATTGTCAAGATCATCAAACCGTCCCTTAACAGGTGTACCACCGCCGGCAATCTGATCCGATTCTGCAAAGCGCACGATCCGGTGTGCGATGCAGCCATCTGCGGATCCCTCATCATCAGCCTCCAGGATCTGCATTTCTACCCCCGGATGGTCTCGGATACACTCACGACCAGCGTGTACAAGCTCGCCTCGGCGAGCCAGGGCCTAATTCTCCACACTCTCAAGAGCGAAGACGGTTCCCACGCCGACTGTGATTTTTCAGCAAAAGTGCGTGACAAAGTGTCCGCGGTACTCGCCGAGTCGATGCCATCGGCTGTAACGGACGCGCATCGAACGCACATCTTGTGCCAGAAGAATCTGCTGGATTTGCCGGAATAAGGGTATAAAAGATTTGCACCGCACTGGGTCACTGTCGCCTCGCATACTTTGACGTCGTCTTCCGCGGAGGACTTGCGAAGGGCCGCTGCGCGAAGTAGCAATGAATCGTGGCATTCGAGCGGGGCTTGCGCGGTGTCATGCTTGGAAGTCTGCACGAACGGAGGAAGCGTGTCGGGGAGAAAGAGGACGCCACGTTCGGTCGGACAACCCCTATGAAGGCAGTTGATGCAAAGATACGGACGGACAGTCAGAAAGCATCTGTTCTGCATGCCTTCTCTTTCGACAACCTGCCGTCTCCATTCACGCAAGATGTCCCGTACATAGATATATTGCGACATGTAAGCCAGAGAAAGTACAGCGGATACCTGCTTTCTGGTCTCCGCTTGCTCCCCATCTACCTCACAGAAAGAGTATTCTCATCGTGCACTGCACTTCGCAACGAACTCCGCCATGTACTTCCAGGACTCCGACGTTGCCGGTGAGCTTGAATCCAGGGTATGTACCGTTTTCTTACTGCGCTGTAACTGCTCCAGACTACCAACTCTGCTATCCATGCCCCTTGGTATTGACGGCGCCTCTCGCTGCTGACTAAGAAAGTCGGTTTGTTCACGTCCCGTTCGGGCACTCAAGGATCACCGACTTCAAACCAACAACACGCAACGTTTGCATCAACTGCGTCAACATCGTGCTTAGCCCAACAGTATGGACATCGAACGATACAACTCGCCTTCTGACTCCAGAAACGACGACTACGCCATGTGCGATTCCGATGGCGACTCTCTTCCAAGTCCCTCCGAGGTGATCATCGATGAAAGCGGCGATGCGGTTGTCATTGCGAAAACTGCTGGTGCGACGAGGTCGTTCGTAGTCTACTCACGAGCCTTCGCTTTGGTTTGTGAGCCGTGGAATTCGATGGTGAAGTATCGAGCTAGCATGGGAGCGAACGTCAGCGCAAGCACAAGCCGTATGGAGTTTACCTTAGAGGACGATGACTGGTATGCGCTGGAACTTGTGCTGCGCATTGCGCATCTGCAATTCGACAAGGTCCCGGACTCAGTATCGCTCGGTACTTTGCTTCAGCTGTCGATCGTGACGGATAAGTATCAGGCGACTCAGATCGTACGACCGTGGATCACGCGGTGGGTTGTTAATTCATGGGACGGTGTGTCGGGCGCTAGAAAGGTTCAGCACATATGGATTGCTTGGGAGTACGGCCTGAAAGACGAGTTTGAGCAACTTGTTGCCTCCTTGGTTCTGGAGTCTGAGACAAATGCAGAAGGCACTGTCCTCATCCATGAAGGTAAAGCCATGCCGGACCATATGCCGCCAGGGCTTGTCGGTGAGTGGTGAGTGGTATTCTGTGTGACCCTGGGCGACAGCTACTCACACAAGCCTTAGAGAGCATCCTCAATGCCAGAGCTTCTGTTGTAGAGATGCTGCTCGGCATTGTCAAACCTTACTTCGAAAAATGCTCGGCGAGCAGCCAGCAAATTCGATTCTGTCAATACAGAGACGCGGCCTGCGATGCATCTAGTTGTGGCTCGCTCATTCTTCTACTACATAGCCTAGGAATCTATCCCCTGGCCAGCCAACGCACTCTCACAATCAGCATCAACAGGCTTGCCACGACGCTGAACAGCCTTCAGATTCACACGAGCAAAGAGGAGGTCCGGCGAGGCTCTCATCGCACATGCGACTTTTCCAACGTAGTGTTTCTACAAGTCGGAACAACGATAACATCGAAGGTACCCTCCGCCGTGACGGACATGCACCGGACTCATCTCGAACGCCAGAAGGGGATACTCCAGTTGCCAGGCTCTAAGTGAGACCTCTCTTGCAGAGTGGTCGATATGAAACGTCATCAATGAGGTGTTATTAATGAATCCTTAATATAACGGGCTCTTGATGAAATATGACGGGGTTACTAATGATATGAGAAGTCATTAATAAGGGTAAACATAGTGGACATAGTAATATAGTCGGTAAAATCGTCGGTAACCATCCCTATTAGGAAGGAGGTGATATCGATCGTGCGCATAAAGGTGACAAGCCGTCATATATGAGGATTCATCAATGAATTATGACGACCCCTCGCTACTAATGATATGACATATGACGACCTATTTACTGATGAGCCGTCATATCGACCACTCTGCTCTCTTGCTCTTTCGTCAAAGCCCGGCCCACAGCTCCTTTTCGCAAACCAGGCCTGTCAGGGTCTTTTCGTTATTCAGATGGTCACCACTTCAAATCAGCGATACGAAACGAGGATCAAGATCTCAGAGAAGTCCTCGACGGCTCCCGCGAGGTTCAGATATTTGTGGAGTACCGAAAGGATGTGCGTTTCGAGACAGATAGCTGGTTCCTGCCATATCTAGGAAGCAGAGCAAGTGCACCCATAATCACCTGGACACCGGAGCAGTCGAGCGATGCTTGACCTGCACTGAGACTTTCCTTAACACTTTTACGAGGAAGCTTACGTCTGATCTGACGGCGCACCATAATCTCCTCTGCCTTACGGGTCTGAGGCTCGGAATGAATTCAGAGTCTGTCCTTATACTACCCGGCGCAGAAAGAAGTCCGAAACACGAGAGACCTCGGAAGCAGGAGGAACAGTGCTCAGACGTGGACGAGGCGCATGGCAGTATACAGTATGCATTCAAGTAGATGAAGCAAGGGACCGAGACGCAGAGCTGGGTGTGACTTCAAGTGTGTATCAGACTTTGGAATTCTAGCCCTCAGCTAATGCAAGCCAAAGCCGCCACTAATATGGCATGATCGGACATGAGCGATGTCGGACAATGCACTTATAGAAAGCCTTCTCCCCTGATGAACCTGAAGTTCTACTTACACACGAGCATCAGTTCGTGAAACTACACCTCAGCAAAAAACCCACGGAGAAGATGACAGAAACCGCAACAGACGTTGAATGCCGGTCCATGCTCGACGAAATCATGAGAGAAGACATGGAAGTCAACCCGGGTCTCAAACCTCGTCCGGAAAATGCAGAGCGCATCCTAGCCGCAGCAACACAGATACTCGACAAACGGAACCAGGACATCGAAGAGCTCGAACAAAAAAAGTCCGTTGCGGTGGATGAGCTGGATAGCGTCAATGGTCAGATGATGGCTATGCTGAACGAAACCGACGATTCTCGCCGCGAGGAGTTCTTCCTGCGGCAAGAATCTGCTGAACGGAATCTCTCCGAGCTTCGAATGCAGCTCGAAGTAGCGACTCAGGCGCGGGCTTACGCACAGTCGGCTGTTCGTAAGGTGGAGGATTTGCTGGATCATTGGCCGGCGTATAAGACCCTGAAGGCTGAAGGGGCGTGAATTTTGATAGTCGACAAATATGGCGCAAGGCAGTGGAAGGATGTGTCGGGGAGCGAGAGCGCTGGTGGGAGGTGAAAAGACTGTTGGATCTGCGAGAGTGGTGTAAGCAATCTGGAGACGCGGCGGTTGACGAGGTTCAAGATACGCTTCTACACTCGATGGCTTGTCCTCCTCATGCTTACGCTCCGGCGAGAGAGGTTGGGTGGCAATGATTGATTTGAGTACCGAAGAAGATGGGAGCAGAACTGTAGACCTTGCGACGTAGCAATACATCTCGTGCTTTTGATGGCTCCTTTCAATGCCCGCCGAAACTTTTCGCCTGCCCACGTTCGAGAATGAGGCCAAGAATCAGGTGCCAGTATGTTCGAGGACAAGAAGAAGCGCAGGCAGAACTTTCGTCGTATATCCCTCTCGGAGAGGTCTTGATGTGTTCCGACGAGGCAACATCAACGACTTGGACAGCCGACCGCAACCTCCAGCACCGTGATTTCGAGGCATGATACAGTGCGCCCAAGAACGTTTGACCACATAATTCGCTGGCTCTGGAGAAAGCCACCCATTCCCTGTGTCGAACATGCGTCTTTGGTCTTGCTTCAGACTTCCTCCTTGCAGTCCACCTTCCGCAGCCTCTCTTCGTAATCCTTGTCCCATGACCTCCGCTTTGCTCGAGCCTTTCCTTCAGCCTTCCATTCTTCCTCCTGCTGCTCCTGCAGCCATCCCCCTTCATCATCCGCATCCTTGTTCATCTCCGTAGCCAGGTCTGTGAGCTCTGCCTGCGCTTTCGCGTCCCGCAACTCATGCATCACTATTTCCATCTTCCGCTTGGCTGCAAGAGTGCGCTGCACGATCCACATCGCCTTACGGTGGTCGTGCTGTATCTGGTCCAATTCAGTCCGCAGCTTGTCGATATTTCGTCTCCACTGATTCCAGTCCCATTCGAAGTGCTCTCCCCGAAAGCCATCAGCCCAGTCCGCATCCCCGTCTCGCACAGCCCGGCGGACGTCTTGGCGAAGTGTAATGACCTTTCGTTTGAGCCCAGCAGCGTTGCAACGACTCATTTCCACAATCTTTTTAGCTAATGGTATCCATTGTTCGATCGCAGCAGATGAAGCGTCGATGCCAAGATCTCTGAAGAGAGGTTTGAGGCGGACGATATAGGTCTGGATCTTGTCCTGACTCAAAGACATTTTGAGGCGTGTCGTGGGTGTTGGAAGTTGATTGCTTTAGTGTCGCAGTCACCCTGATCGTTCCTTGGTGTCAGGACGACAAAGAGTCGTTGGAGACTTTGTTTTTGCTTTGGTGTTGTTGAAAGTGTGTTTCGTGATGCAGTCTCCATTCGCGCAGTAAATGGCAGGCTCGGCTACCATGGCGACATGTGAGCTTGCACCTGATGAAGCTCCGGCGACATGGCAAATGAGTGTCCATTGTCGCGGTAGAGGAGCTGACAACCATGCCCATCTGGCATGTGAACCAGCGAAAGTGAACTAAGGCGGCGTGAAGCATAGTCGTACAGCCCTCACTTCAGCTTGCTCTTCCAACATCAGACCCAGTCGTCAAGACCTCTCCGCTTTCGCACCGCCCCAAGGCGCCTCGAAAGAAACGCAAACCCTAAACCTTGCGTAGACCATACCGGTCAAAAGCCCAATGCGCACGCAAGTGCCGCTCTTCACACTCGCAGGCTTCCTTCGATTCATATTCCCGCCGCAAAGTCTTTGCCTCATGTTGCTCCTCCGCAAGGCGCTCCTCGCTTTGCAGCGCAAGCACCTCATTATGGTTCCGTCTCGTCACCTCGATCTCAATCTTATAGTCCGCTTCCGCCTTCACGTTCAATTTGTGCGGAAGCCGCGAGTCCTTGAAAAGCGACCCGCAGGCTGAACAAGGGGTTGTCGTATTCTTGCAATGCTTGCTTTGATTGGGCCTTCGAGGCTGAGCGTGACTCTGACCATTCATCGGGTCCGATGTCGTCGGCTTCGTCTTGTAGTTTTTGCTGTTGTACTTCGGCGTAGAGCTCATCGACTCTAGCCTTGAGCTCGTTGGCGAAGTTCCGGGCCTGATTTACCGACGGTTCAGTGGCAGCCGTAGACTCCGGCTCAGCAGTCCGGTCGGTCGCACTGGTGGGCGAGTAAAAGTCTTCAAGCCTGAAGCTGAAGCGAGCTTTGATGCGTGAGATGAGGGACTTGTCGTGGCTAGGTTGCTTGGTGAGATCTTGCGGCGTGCAAGGTCTCCGTTCTGTATTGAAGTGACGCTTGAGGTTAGACATGGTTGTTTCTGTTCGCAGTTGAGATATGCTGAAACGCTGTACTGAATGCATCGATACTGTAGTCTTTTCTGCGTACCCAGGCAAGATCACGATATCCAACCTCAAGATTTTCGAGGCGGGGACTTGCTCATCCATGCGATGGCTTGCAGGTACAAGACGCCACTGCGAAAGTCGAATTGTGCGGCCTCTGACCGGGGCGTCGCATCTGGAAAACCTGATGCGCGGGAGCGTTGATCTCTCTGGCCTTGACGTAACCTCCTCCCCAGTCCTTCCACAGTCCATTTACGCGATGCGCATTCAAGGACCGAAAGATCACCATCGCTGCCAGGCAAACCTCCCGGCCTGCCAACCATTCCCATCCGCGAGCAGCAATGGGGTGACTTGGCAGCGAATCGCGGAGCTGCATACCATGACGTTCCCAGATCGAATGCCTCGCGCCATCGCTAATCCCAAACGCCGACCTCCAAAATCTCATTGCACCAGCAAGCTCACCTGCAGTATCTCTGTCAGCGTCGTGTCCCAGAGCTCACAATTCATCCCAAACCTACCGCCATAGCCATACAGCACAAGCTGACATACGGGCTCAAACGCTCTCCAATGCGGGCGGCTCGCCAGAATGTTCCGAGAGGTCTGCAAGAATCAGGTCAGATGTGATGCGTCTGTGAGCTCCTTGGCCGCCGACTTTATGCGGCGAGGCGATCATCACTTACCCAGACTTGTTCCTATCTAGCCAGGTAGGGAAAACGCCGTGGAGATATGTGCAGGAGCAGATGAAGAGAAGCACGACCAGGAGAAAGGTCTGGAATTTGAGGATGCCGAGCATTTTGAAGATTCTCGTCCGGCGGCTGGTATGATATCGAAAGGTGAGGTCACTCGTCGCAAGCTGAATCGTTCGGTTGGTTCCTTGTAAAGTCTTGATGGGTCGTGAGGTGAATGTTCGAGGCGATTGATGTCTGGTTGATCTACACGTGGCTGCTGCGTTGAGTGAATGTGCCAGCGTCAAAAGTCCTGGGAAGTGTCACGTGCTTGCTCGAGCTGCACTTCACCTCAAGCACAACCACCGCAACCGTCACAACGAGCATCCTCCTTCCTCAAACAACACCTCAATATCATGGCCGAACCACGCGCCCGTCCGCGCCAAAAGGGCCAAGTCTTCCAGAACCCCGACCGTACGTCCTCCTTTTCCCGCACTCCCTCCACCCCACCTAACCTCCCCTCCCAGTCCAACAACTCCTCTACGCCTTCGGCGACACCGACCACCCCCTGCCCCTCACAGTCACAACCCTCGACGAGATCCTCACCGACTTCATCATCGAAACCTGCCACGCCGCCGCCCTCTGCGCCTCCTACTCCCGCCGGCAAAAAATAAAAGTCGACGACTTCCGCTGGGTTTTACGACAGAACCCCGCGCTTCTAGGACGAGTGTCAGAGTACATGTTCCGGGAGAAGTTCATGAAAAATGCGCGCAAGGCGGTGGATATGGATGGGTTGCAGAAGGAGAGTGCGGCGAATCTGGCGGATTTGGCGGAGGTGGGAGGGGCGGATAAGGAGGATTTGAAGGGTGGGAAGAAGGGACGGGGGAGAGGGAGGAAGAAGAGGAAGGTGGAGGAAGGGGAGGAGGTTGGTGGTGGCGGGAAGAGGGTGGATCTGGGGTGAGGGTGGGATGGTGTATGGTTTGACACTTTTAGCGATGGCGTTTGGAGCATGATACCCGTTTGGATTGTTATTGGAGTGCAGGCTGGAGGGAATGGACACCTGGCTGCACACGTGCGCGAAGACGTGAGAAGTCAAATGCAGTTTCTCATTTTGGAACGGAGCTGTCACAGTCGTTGCCTTGCGAAATTGCTGCTCGTTCAAAGCGAAATCTATCCTGCCCAGATGCCTTCGTCCGAGCTGTACTATCATGAATCTTTCAGAACCCAGGCAGACCAAGTGAGTGGGTCCTTCAAGGGTGCCAACTGACTTTCAGCTCCCGCTACGCAGCAGCGCAAGGTCGAGGGATCCTGTCATTAACGAATTCCCGCTGGCACTCATTCTGGTCCTTCGAGGTCCATATTCCAAGACCAGCCGGCCGTCATTATGAACCCTCCTCCGTCGGCCAAGCAGTCCTCTTCCACTCGATGTAGCGCTCGTCGCCGCGCAGACCAGAAGCATGAAGCGCCTGGTATTCTTCCTGCGCTGCGTACATATCCATAATGTCCCGCTTCAACTTCGTTGGCCACTTCTCCACGACAGTATGGGATTCCCGCATAGCCATGCCGACTTTCTTTGCGGCGTCGACAAATCTATGCTCCTTCATGTACCTATGGCAGCGAGGAGAAAAGCGATGTCAGCATGAGTTGGCAGGAGAGCAGGTACCGAGTTCAACTTACTCCGCGAACCACGCATCCACATCTCGGACGTGCTTTATACCCTCCTTGGACAGTACGAAGCGGACGTCGTACGCAGACGATGAGTCAGACATATCATCACGCGGGACAGGTCTGGAGAGCAACATGGTGTGCATCATCTCCGTCAGCTTTTGCGTTTGAGGAAGTCTGTTCTCCTTGACCATGCTTGCCACGCCCTCACGGTGAAGCGTGAGCAATGTTGCGTCAGGGTTGATATGTGGAGCCTGCAGTAGTGGAGTGAAGAGACCAAGCAGGGTGTCGATGCTTTGACCTGACTGGAGGTGGCTGTCTGCGTAGGTGGTTGCGTCGATTCGTGCGAATGCTTCGCTCCCCACGAGATGGTCGGCGAGCCCCTTGGGTGCGAGGCAGGTGAAGTGAAGATCGATGTTGCGGGAGTGCACTTGACGATGGAACTTCTTCAGCCAGGATTGGACGTGGGAATGGATCTTTCCGTACAAATCGTTGCTGGCGGCGAAAGGCGTTGCGAGGATTTCGGCGTTGTCCCATCCGGTTCTGGGATCGGCGTCCTCGGGCATGGTCCACCACGGAGATTCGAAAAACGACCTACGATGAGCGCGTGTCAGTACGGAGATTCAAGAAAGAATGGTCTCGCAACATACGGATTTGGTACCACGAAGTCAGACCTGTCGGCTCCAAATGGAAGCAAGAGACCATCGTCCATGAATCGATCGGTACAGACTCGATGCGCCAGTGGTTGCGTGTACAACCGCTTGTGTATCCAGTCTCGGCGTGAAGCTTTCCGCGTAATGAAATGGCGGTACCCTTGCCAGAGCTGTGGATCATCTTGTACTTTGATCAGAAACTCCGGCACGCCTCTACGAGGAACATTTGGCTGAGTGACAAAACGATGCAGACGGTACCAATGCTGTTTCGTCAGCTTTACCTGCACGCGGTGCGTCCCGAGACACCATGTCTTGGTGAGCATCTCGGATTTCTTCTTGGGGGTATCGAGTTCTTCCAAATCGTTGGCGACTTCTGCGAGAAGTGGAAGAACGTTTTCCACGATGATAGCCTTGTCTTTATGTGTGATGAAGGCCGAGTATCAGATGTGTAGCATGCAGTGGATGGCGTCGTCCTCGATCGGTGTCGTGAGAGAGATGAGGGTAATCGGAATCGCGCGTGCCGTTGCCTCGAAGTTTTCATCGTTGAGGACAAATGTAGCGTATCCTTTGTACTCTTCGGGCAGAGAGCCAATCGACTTCACCACGTTCGCCATGTCCGTGCAACCTGGGGAAGAAGATTTGTCAGAAATGGCATGATGCCGGATAATCACGTGTCGACAATGACTTACCTGCAAACAAGACCCGCAGGTCACCTTGAAAGTTCTTGCCCTCGTGCGCCGGGAGCTGCAGCATGTCCAGAGCCGGCAAAGTAGCCCAGAGTGGCACTCCCAGATTGGCATCCTCTGAGGTTGGGTCTCCGTGCGCCGCAGTGTGCAAAGGGAAGCCCGGCTTGCGCTTCTCTTTCATCCACGCCGGCTGCCAGGTGTTCTTCATGAAATGGCCTTTGCAGTCTTGCTCGTGTTTCTTCTTCCAGTGCTCAGCTTGGCATTTCCGACTGCAGTACACTACGAGCTGACAGTTCTTGCAGGCCAGACCTCCATCTTTCTGACAGGAAGCGCAGTCTCTGCCGGCCATCGCTTGCGATGGTAAGGCTGGAGGCTCCATCTGAGATTTGATATCACGCTCAATGGTCCTGTCGGTGGAAGCTAAAAGACGCTCGATGGTGCTGTCGGTGGAACCTGAAAGACGCTCGATGGTGCTGTCGGTATTAGCTGGACCACGCTTGATGGTGCTGTCGGTGATGGCTGAGAGAGAGACGCTTGTTGGAACGAACAAGACTGAAAGCGAGAAGAGATGCGTCTTGATGGTTCAAACAACCAATGACTGCGTTGCTGGATCGAAGGATGGTCTGGCGAGTTCTGAGTGCGCATAAGCGCAGCACTGTGACGGGGTTGATTGCAGGCATGTAGGAGCATGAAGTTTGTTCTGAATCAAACGAATGTTGAATAAAGAGGGGCGCATTTGTTTGCGCTTTTGAAGGAAAGGTGCGCTAGTCTTGTGTGACATACACCTGGGGCTTCATGCAGACTCCCGAAGGCCACCTGAAGGAGTCGTTCGTGGATGTGAAGGCGGACGAAGGGAAAAAAAGAACAAGGACGAACTGCAAAGAGTTTTGCACCTTAACGGCAGCTGAATCTACACATTCAGAGACATAGCAGGACGTCTCATGAAAGTTTGGACATACCTCGAGGAGATTGACCTATGTTCGACCCGAAAGTTCTGTCTCGCACGGATGCGCGCAAATACCGCAAGCATCATCAGCATCACAGTGCCATCTCCTTCTGCTGATCGGAGGTCCTCATTCGAATCAAGCAGCATCGCGATCGACCAATGATCCACTTGTAGCCTGGCTCGTTCCTCACTCCCTGAGCATGTTCTCTGGTCAAGGACCAAGCGCACGCAGTAGCCCAATTCGCTCAAATCCAAGCACCCGCCAAAGCTCATCGGTCTATTTTGTGCCTTCTGGGTTCCGCTTCCACTCCATGTACCGCTCACCTCCAGACAACCCGGCAGCACGACGGGCATCAAACTCTTCCTGGTAGCCGGGACCGTTGAATGGAATCTTCAATGCGTATGGGTACTTGTCGATGATCGTGTGTTGCTTCTTCATGGACATTCCTCCCTTGACAAGCTCACCTGAGTGTTGCTCCATCTCTTCGAACATGAATTTCTGCATGTATCTGGATACGGGTCAGCAAGGCTCGAGCGGACAAATATATGGTAGTCATACTTTGAGAAATAAGCCTCCGAATCGCGACACAGTGAGGCAGATTGCATCATGTTGACCATGGTCGCATCGGTCATGGCCATCGGGCGGGTCTTGTTCAGGAAATACTTGCATGCTTCGCCGGCTTCGCGGACTTTCATCTTTTGGTCGGGAGACTCGTAGTCGATGAACTTGACAGCGTTCATGAAGAAAGCAAGAAGAGTTGCGTGAGGATTCTCCGCGTGAGGTCGTAGAAGCGGTCCCAATTTGTCCAGTACACGCGCAATACCCAAGTAGCCGACGTCAGCGATGTTGGAAGTCTCGATGCGATCGAAGTGCTGGTGCTTCAACGCAGCTGGGAGCTCTTTCGCGTCAATATTGGTAAAACTGAACGCAAATGTGTGCGTCATGAGCCGTCGGCGGAACTGCGACAGAGTACTCCGGACGTGAGTATGGAGCTTGCCATACACGTCGTCCACTGCTGGTCCAGAATGAACAGACATGACTTCTCGCAAGTCCCATCCACTCAAAGGATCGGCATCGTCGTTGAGCGGCCACTCGATTCCGCCCAACTCTTGCGGATTGTACTGGAAGAACGTCCTGGTGATATCGTTAGCAAAGTAATGTATGGTTCAAGAAGGTACGACGGACGGGTTCGGAATAGTAAAGCCCTTCCGATCAGATCCGAATGGCAGAAGAATGCCATCGTCGCGGAAGCGCTGTGCGCAAACCCGAGCTGGAGGAGTCAGAGAGATGAAGTGTCTGTCAACGATGTCTGCACGTTGTTCTGCGTTGGTGATGGAGCTGCGCATTTGCTGTGCTCGTGCTGTGGAGAGGCCGGGAGCGCTTATCAAAGATGATAGCAGCCAATTCCATCCTCCTTTCTCCAGTTCTACCCGGCAAGAGCTGGAACTGAAATGCCATGTGTGTGCTAGGAGTGCCGAAGATGGCTTGTGCTTGTGGACGGGGTCTTGCAAGAAGCCCCATATCAAGGGGAGTACTTTCTCGTGAAGCAGTTCCTCGTCTTGAGATGTGATGAATGCGGAGTACCAGACATGAAGCATGCAGTCGATAGCTCGTGCATCGTTCGGTGCGGCGAGGGCGATGAGGGTGAGGATGATATTCCGGACCACGACGTTTGGCAGCAAGTCGTTCACGACCACATTTGTCGTCCGAGTGTATCCGATAGGGAGGGAGTTGACGGAGGTGGTCACGTTCCGAAGATCGCCAGAGGCTGCGCGGAAGTTAGTACAGTGGAGCGCTTTCAGGATTGTCGGAGAATCATGCCTGCGAAGAGAAGATGGAGATCTTTGTCGTATGCTTTGCCTTCATTCTCAGAAAGTCTGACGAGGTCGAGCGCAGGAATGTTACCCAAAAGGTGCATGTTGCGGCCGAATGGCGGTATAGGTCTGTTGCGATCTCCCATGAATATCGGCGTGCGCTTTTCGATGACCCATCTCGGCTTCCAATCGTCCTTGATGAGCGGTGATTTGCAGTGCTTTTTATGGTCTTTCCAGTGCGCAGTTTGACAGTCACGGCTGCAGTACACCACAAGGCGGCAGTTCTTGCATGTGGATGCGCCTTCTTTGCGACAAGAAGCGCACTGCTTTCCGATCGACTCCATACTCGATAAGTGTTGACGACTGTTGAAGTGGAGGAAGATGAAGGGTCTCGGAGATCAGGATGTCACCACGGAGCGCAGGGGAGAGATGACGGGAACGAACGGCAAGTAAGGTAGGTAGCGTTTGCGCACGACGATCAGGCGTCACATGCTGCTCCGACGTTTTAAGCACTAGCGCAAACGTTCTTGAAAGACCTGTGTAATTCCACTGTGAAGGGTGGTTGAGAACAAACAGGATATGCGCAAGGCGCAAAGAAGGTGTGGAGAGGTGTTTCGGGAGTCTTGGTAGAAGGCAGGTACCTCACTTGCACGTGTTTCACGCTTCCTCAGCTTACGGCGGACTTCGACATGTTCCACCACAGAACTAGTCAGCCTGTCTGTATGCGGAGTGAGACGGCACCTTGGTGATAGTGTTGACGCAGAGTGACTTACTGATCCTATGAAAGGCAAAAGCATGCTGACATATGCTTGACCTACCAGAACGAACGGCCCAACTGGTCCAAGGACGTCGGCGCGTGAAGTATCCAAAACCGGACTATAGGCTCCCTCAAATCCACAACGACTCACCGGTCTTGCACCAAGCGAAGAGGAGAATGGCGATGAAGACGGAAAGCACGACCCGCCGAGGTCGACAAAGCAAGTCTGCCCATGTCTCTCGTCCCCTCATCTTCCATTCCACGTAGCAGACCTCGTGCCCATGCTCCGAAGCCTGCATGATCTTGAACTCCTCTTGTGCACCTGGTTGTCCGGGCTTCAACTTCAATCTCCCTGGCCACTTCTCCACGATCGTGTGCTGCTGCTTGATAGTGAAACCGTACGGCGGGGCCAAGTCGGTGCTGTGATCTATGCAGCCCTGAAAATGCTCCTCTTTCATGTATCTGTAAAGACCGCCATGTCAGCTTGCGTGGATATGCTGCAAAATCTGCATTGGAGACGTCGAAGCTTACCTGGTGAAGTACTTGTCTGTATCCCGGAACATGCAGCATGAGCCGCCCAGAATGATGAAGTATGGGTCCAAGGGCGAAACCCTGTAGTCCTTCATGGGCACGTACTTGGTGCATTGCAGAATTTCAGCTGTGCGATCTGCCGAGCTGGGCGCTTGCGCCACCATCTCTTCCACGGCGTTCATGAATAGCATGATGAGTGTTGCGTGCGGATTGATAACATGAGCTTCTAGCAAAGGTATCATGTAGACGAGGGTCATTGGGCATCCTAGATATCCGCGGTCGGAGATGTTGGAGATTTCAATGCGCGCGAATCGGCTTTCCACGACAGGATGGCAATGAAGATGGGCAGCGTCCATGTTGAAGAAGCGAAACGTCGTCAGTCGAGCGTTGATGCGCTGGTGGAATTTGGAGAGCGTGCTGCGGATCTGGTGGTACATTTGCCGTAGATGTCGTTTGTCGCTGCGCCAGAGTAGTGCGCAGAGCTTCAGCGGCCGAAACACCTTTCGGGGGTTCGAGATAGGTGAGAAGGAGAATCCACTGCTTCTTGGGCAACTCGATGGTGTACAAGCACAAGCCGAAGATTCAAGTTCTGCTGACAACTTCATCGTCGGGTATGTGTGAGATCTCCTCGACAACGCGACTGATCAGGTAACGGACCTTGCCGGAGAGAATGCTGGCGTGATTCTGGGTAATCAATGTGGAGTACCAAACGTGCAGCATACAGTCGACTGCTTCATTTTCTGGGGTCAAAAATGCAACTAGCGAGATGACAATGTTGCGCGCCACGACTCCGAAGTCCATATCGTTGATGACCCAAGTAGTCCGGCCGCGGTATCGCCCGGGAAGCGAGACCATCGACTTGACGACATTGCGGAGGTCGCCAGAGGCTTTTTGCACTCTGTCAGCGATTGATACAGGCCAGAGCCGAGAAGAACTTACCTGCGAAAAGCAGTCGTAAGTCGTGCTTGCAGTCTGCGCCTGCGTTCGAGTTCAGCTGAATCACGTCCAAGGCAGGCACGTTACCCCAGAAATGCTGGCACGGCTTTAGGCCAGCAGACATCGTACCCTCGCCCATGAAAGTGGGAGTGCGCTTCTGGGTGATCCATCCTGGCTGCCAGTTCTCCTTCAACATCGGGGACTTGCAGTACTTCTTGTGTCCCTTTTCCCAATGCGCAGTCTGACATTTAGCGCTGCAGTAGACAACAAGCAGACAGCCCTTGCATGCCATGTTTCCTTGGCCATGGCAATGCGCGCAGTCATGTCCATCCATCATGGGCGCTGGCGGAATGATCGGATCCGTCTTGTTGTGATGGTGGTGTTTACTCGAGGACTAAGCTTGAAAAGACTCGCGGACGTTGTTCTGCGGCACGTGCGGGTCCGCTCGGGAAGAACTTCTCTCTTCTGCTCATATCTTACCGTTCCCGTCTTGCTCTCGTTCTTGAATAACCTGTGTAGAAGACGTCAGCAATCGTCCAAACTCGTTGCAAAAATGGATCCAACTTCTCACCCTTCTCACTTGCCCAAACACCAAACACTCAACGACTCCAACCGACGACCTTGCGGTATCCAAACAGCAAACAAAAAGAGGGTGTTTTTGAGTCCACCGACTTTAAAGCGCAAGCGCTCAATCACCGTCGCCTTCTAATGAAGACAGTTTCCCAGTGAGTTTACGCAACTCCTATCCCGACTAACACCATTTCTGAGTTTGTTCTCGTAAGTTGCGGTGAGAACGGCCAGAAATTTCTTGTATATAAGGTATCCTTGGAATTGGTCGGTCGTCCGTGCACGTAGAGGAGAATTGGTTTCGGGCTGCGCACACATCCTAATGTTCAGCATTCGCATTGACAGTACATGTTTGGTGCCACGTACCTTGATATGTCGACAATGACAGGCCTTCGGCCCTCACGCCTTCGACACTCAGTCTTCATATTTTCTTCATGTTTCACGGTCCATCGCCTCACTCGCCAACCTCGCCCCATTCGCTGCATCGCAAAGCGGGCACTCCGTCCTCGACGCTGGATCTTCATGCCTTGAATTTTTACGCTCATCACAAACTCCAAGCAGATATCTCTCAACTTGCAGATGTCACTCAAATTACGACGATCAAAACTGAGCTTTCCCATCGCCAGTATGCCTTCTTTGCAAATGGTCACCAATCGTTCTCCGCAGTGATGTTACAGTCGTCATGTTCTAATGAAAATCTACGTGCTTCGCCAGCACTCCCGACGGATCTCCAGGGCTTCGGACTGAACAACTGACCACAGGCAACGGAGGATAATCACATGAGAGAGGAGGAGATGCAATGTACTTGGCCCGATGATTGCGTTGACGTGTAAGTCTGCCGGGATGGACGAGGCAGCTGCCCGACGGGCGCTTTTGTGACACGATGCTGGGACATGCTTGAAATGCTGTTTCGCGGTACGATTCTGCCTCCTGCTGATAGCCGTGATGCAGTCTGACGACGGCCACCACGAAGACTGATGGACAATAGAGTGTGAGCTGACGATGGTGGTGATGACAAGGAGGACAGAGGAGGTGAGGTTGGCACTCGAAGTGAACCTGGAAGGCTTGCTCCTGGCTTCCCCACCTCCAATCGCGTCCTCGCTCTCCTTGGTGGAACGATTCACCGCGTTTCATCCACACCTACACCTCCACTCCAACCAATCAATCTTCATTTCCAAGGGCCCCAATATACCTGGGATCCTGTACATATATTGCCCAGCAATGCCGCGGAAGTGATGCCCTCCTTTGTCGAACGTCTCACGGGCAAGAGGCACCAACACCCCGCCCCGACCGCCAATTCCACCGCCAATTCCTCCACCCCGAATCTCCTCGACAGCTACGGAAGCAGCAATGCCAGTCCCGCCAACTCGGTAGCAGGAGACGCAGGGTCAGCTGCAGGAGACACGCGCAGCCGGGACCGCACATTGAATCGGAAGGCATCAGGACACAAGAGGGACAGCAGCATACTGAGTCTGTCGAGCGTGACGGACCAAGTTGCCAGCGTCAGGAGAAGTGTGAGTTTGCGATCACATCGGAGGAACAATAGCAGTGGAGGCAACAACAGTACGGGCAGTGGAGGATCATTCCGACAGGTCGGAAGTCCACTGCGAGGCGGCAGCAAGACGGACAAGGAAGGAGACGGTTCACCTTCGCAGTTTAGCGATTCACAATACACACAACAAGCACCTCCGCCTCTCCGGCATAAGGTCTCCCTCACGTCCAGAGGTCTGAATCGCTTTCGCTCGACTGAGAGCATCTCCAACAACCGCAACACTGCAATCTACCTCGACGGCGTGGGCGGTACACCTGGGTCCTCCACTACTATGCTCGCGCCCTCGATCAACGCCCCCACGCTTGGCGGCCATCCTCGACAGCAACCTTCCGACGCTCTCCGACCGCAAACTAGCTTCACCCGTGAAGCACGCCCATTTCTCCCTCCTACAGCTTCATCTTCCGGGCCGACACCTACGCCGAATTCCCTCGTCTACACTCAAATTCAAGAGACCTCGGCCAGACGCATCGCTACCATAACCTACCTCCAACGCCTCCACACCGGCGACATCTTCCACTTCTCCACATACCACTATTCGTCTGGCACGCTCTCCCAGCTCGCCTCGCTGCAACCCCACAAACTCGGCCGGCGCGCCACAAACTACTTCATCCTGGGCTACTCCCTGCCGGCACTCCTGGACTTGAATTCGGCCTCTCCTCTGGAATACCTTAAGGCTCTCTCCTCCCTCCTGCACGAGTTCGAAACTTACCAAAATCTCTCCGGCTTCGATGCTTCAGGAAACACACTCTCCAAAACACGCATGGGCGCAATGTTCAAGTCCAGCATGGGCCTAGGCGGACACAGGAACAAAACCGCGCGCCGGGCTTCCACGGTGTCAGCCTCTCTCGGCGCACCTCCTACGCCATCTGTGGAAGGTATGGAGGCGAGACAAGCTGAACTCCTCGGAATCCCGCGACAAACCTCTTTCTCATCTACCGCTACCGGTCCAAATGCAGCCGAAGCTACATCCCCGTCAGCGATGGACCTGACTTCTCTAATCAACCCGACAAATCACGAATTCGCTTTCCTTCTCACGCCGCACTTACCATACGAACCTGACTTCGCAACCACATTCTCCACGCTATGCGACACGTTGATCGATACGTATGCGAAACTACTAGAATTGATCACGGGTCCAGAAGCGTGTAATGGACAGGTTGGAGCAGAGTTTGTGAAGGCGGACAAGGCGATTCGGAAGGTACTAGTTGTCAATGCGGTGCGGGAGCTGGAAGAAGGAACGAGGACAGGATTGAAGGCAGAGGTGGGCGGTTTGGGGAAGTTGGTTCTGGGTGGATTGATGTGAACGGGAAGAGATTGTGAGGATGTGGTAGTTGGATTTCGGAAGGGCCATGTGATGGGAAGAGAAGGAAGGCGGAACGATATACCCCATACTTATGCTGACGATGTGCATATGCCATTTTGCAGGAATTTGATAGCAACACGTCCGCCCTGGCGGCGGATCGGAATTACTGTACGTAGCTACTTCAACGAAAGAGAAATTGCACTTCCGCGCAAGTCCTCCGTCGGCAACGACTGATGGACACTCTCCACTGGGCTACGGCCTGTTGACGAGGTTGCGACTGCTCAGCTGCACGCCCTCATGCCTAACATCAGCTGATCGTTGGCAGTCCGGGTCTAGGCCGCAGGGGCCGGCGCCACCGAACTTACGAATACTGCGGGCGGCGATCTTGCGCCTCGATGCGCGAAGTATAAAACGAGCAACCTCTTCGATTTTCAATAAACACCTGGCTTGTTCTGCGACCACAACGAGCATCTCGCTGCTAATTCTTCGAAGCAGAGGGGCTCCCTCGATTTCAAACATGGAGCAGTCCACCATTACGCCCGACCAGACGAAAGCATACATCTCCCGTGTCGAACCGCTCCTGGAGATCCTGGGCCTGGAGACTCCCTCTTTCGACACCGGCGACATCAATGACACATTCTTCAGCCTCGGAAGAGCTGTCAACCGGGCAGTCTCAGATAGTCATTTAGCAGTCAATGACCGCCGAGCAGCCGTCGACTTCCTCCGTGGAGATCTGATCAAAATCTGGGGAGGACACCAAGACTTCTTCGACCCAACTACAGCGTCAGAAGAAGTACTAAGTCAAATCACCGACAGGCAGACCAAGATGAATGAGAGGATGGCTGAGTACAAAGCCGCAAGGGCGACCGAGATTGCGCGTCAAGGAGCCAAGCAGGAACTAGAAGCCGTGCTGAAGGAGTGACAGGCCGTTGTTGCGGGTAAGGATCCGGACGCTGGAAGGCAGAGGCAGGAGGAGGCTGAAGCGAAGATGTCGGAGAATGCTAGAGGGCGGTTGGCGATGGAACGGAGAGTGGATGAGCAGAATCGTAGACGCGAGGAGGCGAGGAAGCGGGAGTTCGAAGATGATTGGGTTACTTGGAAGTCGGGGTATTGATCAATGCCGGAAGCTTAGGCCAGCCTTGCCATCATAGAGTGAAGTGGCGGAATGAGCTGCGAGAACTTGACTGGATTCTGATTGGAAGTGTGATTCCTTGCGTGCTGATGTACTCTAGACGAATTTGCTCCTGTTTTCCTCCAGAATCACGGAATCAAACTAGAGCTGATGAGGCAGCTCAGTCACTCTTCAGAGCACGTCGCAAGTGTTCCCGACCACGACCGCTCTATTAATCCACTGCTCTCTCAACTACATACAGTTGCTGACCATCACAGACTTCAGCCACGGAACCACGAGGCAATGCGACTGAGCATTGTACGCCTCGGAGCGATTGCCATAGATCACTGCAACCACACGGTCAGCAGTTTCTCACCAGCACAACTCTCAAATTACTCACGATCAATGACCTTCCCATGACAATTCTTCCCATCATAGAAGATCACATCGCAGTGATTCTGCACTTTACTCAATGGCAAAAGAAAATTCACCGAAAGTTTCTCCCTCGGCCTTTCCACGAAGTGATAGCACTCGTACTTCTCGACATGGGCGTCTTCGCCTACTTGTTCGCCTTTGCAGTCGAGTCCCTACGAATACGTCAGCGAGCTGCTTCGATCTGCGAATCCTGAGGGAGTTGGAGATGGTCTCACGTCGAACATCTTGAGCTTCATCTCGTCGTGCTTCGGGACCAAATGGCCGCATCCCGGTTCGTGCTTGCCGCACTTGGCGTTGACGTGGCGGCCGTCATCTTTGGGTTTGTCTTTGGGACTTGGACTTGCGAAGGCGTGGTGAATGAAGCCCATGAGGAAGCCGAAGAGGAAGGCCGTGTGGATGCGCATGATGGCAGTGTGTTCGAGAGGAGAAGGGAGAGGGAGCGGGAGGAAGGAGAATGATCGAGAAATATTTTGTCTGCGATTCTTCTCGCTGAAATCTGTCCATTTTCTTGGACTCGGTGAACCACACGATTCTCGGCCTATGGTACATGCTTCCATCTCAATTAATGTGGTCGACCTTCAGCCATCGAAAGCCGGTTTCGATAAAGCGTACTCCTTTATGCTTGGATCGTTGAGCAGGGCTGGGTGTCCACTGCGAGCCATTTGCCTTCATTGTCGGTCGAACTACTTTGGGTATCGAGCGAAAGAGCCAAAGAAAAGCGTGGCCGTCTCCGTGACCGCACCGATAATTCTTTGATGGCAGAAGGAACTTGGATCATGGCACCGGAGGCTGAACTCACTTGCTAGCGCCACGCTTGTAAACTCTGCCCGCATAATTGGGCACGCTAAAGTTGTTCCTGTCCTTTTCTCACACTCTACTCCCACGGTTCCTGCTTACTCATTCTATATTTGCTTGTTCTAACAGTTTGATCCAGCGGGCGTATTACAGCCTGTGACATTAATGCGATGGCATTGAGACTTGGGAAACCACCGGCGGCATCCGTTCCACCATGAGATTTCGTGTAGAACTACGAGCGCGAGCACTTCGAAAGCCCAGATGACCTTCCTCAACCGCCAAAGACGCCAGCAGATGGACGCACGGCGCTGCAACCATTGCATGCGACGCCGATGGAATGCCATGCGGGCGATCAAGATGGCCTCGGTCCTGGCTTTCCCCAAGGGTGCTGGAGTGTCGAGCCATGTCATCATGCCGCAAATCCGCACTTTTGATGTGATGGCCACCGCATCAAACCCATGAAAGATCACAGCGTGAGCTCTGGTCCTCTTCCGGACCCAACAATCAAGCTTGGTTCGCTTCCTTTGAGGAACAGGTGTGCAAGAACCCCAATCGCAGGGCGAACGTAGGCGTGTTGAAGTCGCGAAAACCATGGGACTTGATGAAGCTATGGAGACAGTCCTCAAAATCACAATAAGCTTGGCGAGCATAGTCCGCACCGAAGCTATTTCGTTCCTCGAGACCTCCATTTCCTCTTCCTACGCCTCGGAACCTCCCTCTCTTCCTTCCTCTCCCCGAGAGAACGGACTTCACATCTCCTCCCGCACTTTCGGCAGCAATCGCAAGCTCTCTCTCTCGGCATACGACTGACCATGCTGCTACTTTCAGTGCTCGCAGTCGCTGTGACTGCGCTCTCTGCGAAAGACCCTCAACACGCAGTTTCCGCGGCGAGCGAGCATTCCGTGCCAACAGTCTCTGGACCAAACGTTGAAGGACGTGATGTCCTCATGAGGCATGACGAATCTCCTCTCACCTGGCCGATTCAGCAACAGGTGATGTACCAAACCTTCTCGCACGCCGTGGTGAAAACTCTCAACGACTACTTGGAATCACACCCTGAATTTGAGGCGAAGTGCCTCCCCCAGGCAGATTGCAGCCTCGCTGTTGCTGGTATCCAAGATGAAGTCGGCAACGTCATGAGAACTAGTCGCACGTCGATGAAGCTCGACAAGCAATGCGACAACACCTGCTTCATCAAGCAGCTCGACCAGGGGTCTTCGAGGGTGGCCAGAAATGCTCTCATTCGGATTGCTTTGATCCGAAAAGCTATAATGGGCTCTAGCATCCTGGACGACGAGGACGCCGCCAAACGCATCGCCACTTTTAGCAGCATGATGACGAAGCCGCACTTTGGCGAACACAGCGAGGAGAAGTTCAAGGACGCCCTGAAGCACTACAAGGCTTTGGTCCACACGCCCACCATAGGTAGTAACCAGATTCCGCACAATACTACCTTTCTGGAAGAGCTCCTTTATTTCCAGACTTGCACGGGCGACGAGTTCCTATGCAGTACCCACGAGATCCTCTTGACGCATACCGTGGCCCTTCTTCACGCGGGCATGGCGCCCGGAGTGTTGCATGAACGCAGCATTCTTCGCGAGATCCTGGTAGCGGCCAACCGAGGCACTCTCTCCAAGCCTGGACAATCTTGGGCTGGACTAGAAATGATCAACCACGATGTCTTCGAGGATGGTAACTGGATGCCAGAAGCACGACGAGCCGTCGACGAAATTACGGAAAGCATGGATTTGCAAACGCGCGCGGTGGCGGATATGAGCACCACAGCATTCTATTACACGGAATCATTCAATGCTTTGATTGGCCGCATGGTTACCGTTACCCTGATCATGGACACCCACGGCACATTCGCCCTGGACCCAGCACTTTATGAGCAGGGCTATCGAGTATATTTCAACTTCTTCGGCGGCCATCCGTTCGTTCGACTCTCCGGATCTCTCAAGCCGACGACTGGCGCGACGTGGCAGTATTTGCGACCTGAAGCGGATACTGTGGCCAAGCGCTCGGTGGTTGGCAACGGGACAGACCCCAATACTACTGCCAGCATCACTGCCAACAATACTGCAAATAACACTGCCAACGGGACCGTTATTCTCAACCAGCCAGCTGCCGGGACAAGACTCATCATGTCAGTCAACGAAGCGGCTCCGTTACGTGGGTCCCTTCGTGGCAAAGACATGCCGGCCTTCTACCCGACAGACGACCGTCATAATCCCAAGCGAGTCGCCTTTCAGATCCGGTCTGGGGGTAAAGCTGGAGAACACATGGATAGTCTCGGTCGGCCCATCATGCGTGCGTCCCCAATGGACAGCGGCGAGCACGCTCCTGTGATGGTCTCCGGAGACAGTCTGCCTGTGCGTGACTCACCTTTCTTGCAAATGTACTATTCCCTTCCGCTTCCGAAAGGCTGCAATGCGACCGACTGCCAGCAGCCAAAGAAACCATTCGACGTCAACGATCCTTCCGCCGGGTATCAGGAATCTGATGGACCTGTTGGCGCCGAGGAGGCCTTTGTGACTGCCGTCAGAGTCCAGCCAGAGTTCCTGTTTAAGACTTCGCATGGCTTCAGCTGGGGCCAAGCGCTGTACGTTATCGATGGCTCACCATTGGCCAAGAATCTTAAGGATAAGGCAGTCAAAGACCAGGTAAAGAATTGGGTTCGCGAGAAAGTGCGCGAGCTGACGGGGGAAGCTAAACGCTTGGAAGCAGAGGACTTCGCCAAAGCACAGGAACTCATCCGAGAGGCGGAGAAGATCGAGACGGCGAAGCTTGCTGAAGCGGAGAAGCTGATGAGAGAGTCCAATCTCAGCAAGGGAGGGAAATTACTTAACGGTGATGCAGTCCACCCAGGGGGTAAGTCCATCAAAGGCGATCCAAATGGGAAACAGGTAGAGTTTGAGGAGACCACAAAGCACACGCTGGACTCAGATTCAATGAGGACTTTGCCAGACGAGGCGCCGTCTTACGCCGAGAACGCTAGGGTATGGGAGGAAATGGCGAAGCCCTGGAGATGGCTACCGGAAGATGTACAAAAGCATGTAAAGCTCAGCCGCGAGAAGGCGATCCAGAATGCCAAGGAGGCTGGTTATGAACCGCAGAAGCCCCCGACGGGAAATCCAGGAGAAGGCGGTCCTCCCGGAGTTGACGGCGGTGGTGACCCAGTTTCACCTCCCCCAGGCGGTGAACCGAACCCACTCCCGGAGGCACTTCCCGAGGTACTCCCCGAGATTGGCGCTCCCGCCGATGCAATCGCCGCCGACGTCGCCGCCGGTGAGGCAGCTGAGGTAGCTTCATTCGTCTCAACGATCGCAAGCGAGAGCGTCGAGGAAGGAGCCGTCGTGGCTGGGTCCCTAGGAGAAATGATGGGAGGCGCATTAGCCGGGCTCATTGGCGAAGTCTCAGCCGTTCTAGGGCCTATAGGATGGGCAGTCACCGGAGCCATGCTCCTAGTGACCGTGATCGAGATGCTAGAAGACGAGGAACGATGCCCTCACCCCGCGCGATTCACCTCCACCTGGGACGCGGCAGCTCAATCGATGACCGATTACCAATTGCCATGCTCCTCCGTACCGTCAGGCATGCAAATGGGTGATCCGACACAACGCAGCAAATTCTTCGACCTCTTCTACCTGGGCAACCCCCTCATGCACTCCATGATAGTCCCCGCCACCGAGACAACAGAAGGGGACACAATCGCTCAACGAACCCCAACGACCTTTGACACGAGCACCATCACCGGCCTCACAGTCGTGAACAACGCCACCTGGATCGTAATCGCCACAAACTCCAGCATCCAGCTCGCGCCCCTCACCCCCGCCGCAACAGTCACAGTCCTCATCGACACAGGCGGTGGTCCAGCCTCACCCGCCAATAACTCCGCAACATCGACCTCCACCAAGCCAATCCCCTGCCCCACCACCCACTACCCCCACGGATTCGTCGGCACCCGCGTCGCCCCCGCCCCCTGCCCGGTGCAAACACCCTACGAATGCACCGACGACTGGTTCCACACGCACGTGAACAAACACCTCCCGGACGATGTCAGGTTTCCGAATTACTGCTCGAGTGGAGATGCGACGGGCCATTATCGTGCGGAGGAGAAGGGGTGTTTGCCGGACTTTTGGTTGGAAGCGGATGGGCATCATGAGAGGAAGAAGAGGGACAAGTGCAAGGATGCGTTTTTGGATACGCCGAATCAGCCGGTTTATTCGGGATGAAGGAGGTGGTGTTGCTCTCTCAGGTATACAGAGGGCAACTGTGTCGATCGGGGTCGAGCTGATGGCTTGAACGGCTTGGGTTGGACGGAGAGTGGGCTCGCGAGGGCTTGAGCTTGACGACAGATACGGGCATTCGGAGCTCTGTAAATCCAATGTTGCGCATTTCGTGTTCATTCGTGATGTGTAAGTACTCGCAGCAAAGGAAATCCGAGGTCATCATCGACCTTGTGCTCATGAGCATTCCGATCCCCAATTCTAAAAGCAGCGATCCCGCCTCACTCTCCAAGCCCGCACTCAAATCTTGCTGCGCATTCATCGACCATTAACAACCACCTTCCCCTCCTCCCCCTTCTCCTCCCCAATAAGCTGCTCCTCAAACTCCATCTGAATCCCCACAACCTGCTCCAACAACCCCAAATCCACCTTCACGCCCCTAAACTCCGCCAACGACTTCGCCGTGCGAATCACATTCTTGATCTGCCTGCCATTGATATCCGCCTGCACCAACTTCCTCACCTCCTCATCACTCACCTCCGCCTTTTCCACACCGTCCATCTTGCTCAAGAAATTCCTCCATATCTTCTCCCGCGACTCGACCGTCAGGTTGTTGTATTTCAGCGGGACGTGGATACGGGACTTAAATGCATCGTCGAATGTCGCCACGCGGTTGGATGTCAGGAAGAGGATGCCCTCGTAGTATTCTAGCACGCGGAGGAAAATGGACACGAGGCCGTTGCGCTGCATGTCGTGCAAAGAGCGGCGTTCGAGGAAGACGTCCGCTTCGTCGATGAGCAGCACGGCTCGCCAGGTGGAGGCCATGTCGAGGATGCGGGAGAGGCGGTCGTCGAGGGTGGAGACGTCGGTGCCGAGGTCGCCGGAGGAGACCATGTAGAGCGGACGCTTGTAGAATTCGGCGACAGTTTCGGCGGTGAGGGTTTTGCCGACGCCGGGGGGGCCGTGGAGGACCATGATTAGGCCTTTGCCTTTGCCTTTGACGATGTCATCGAACTCGTGGGTTTGTTGGGTGTGGTTGGCGACGAGGGCTTGGACGAGATCTTTTTGGGCGGATGGGAGGACTAGTTGCGAGAAGGAGTTTTGGACCCAGCCGGCAGGTGCGAGCTTGTCGACGAAGAAGTCAAACCAGCGTTTCTCGGTGAAGCTGAAGCCGCGGACAGAGGCATTGGCGAGGAGGCATTGTTCGTCGGTGAGGGGAGCGAGGTTGAGCTTGACATCAGGGACTAGATCGGCGATGTCGCCGTCGACGTACTCATCGTTCTCGTCGTCGAAGAGCCCGTCTCCATTCTTGGCTTTCCGATTCGAGGAAGGGAAGGGTTGGGTATTGAATGCGTAGTTTGCGTTAAGACGGTGGAAAGTCTTGGTGTCCACGACAACACGGCCGTCGATGCTGTACCGATCCATGCCACACGGAGTTTGCTCCAGCGCGATGCCGGTATATGAGCGGAAGTGCATTCCGGCATGCTGCTCCATACGCCGGCCGCGGTCGACAAGCTTAGCATGAAGTGCGTGAGAGTCTTGGTGATACTCGATAGGCAAGGCGGCAAATCCGCTGATGGGCTGAGCACCGGAGAATGCTGGCACCAGCTTGATCGTACTGCGTGTGCCGAAGTCTTCTCCGTCAAAGTCCACGAATTTGAGAGAAAGCTGCAAGCCCGGGGGGTCACAGCTGTATGCGTAGTTGGTCAGAGTGAATGCCCGTGGTTGTCCGTAGACTGGAGCGTAAATGATGGAGCCCGGGCGGAAGATGCTCCAAAGGTGCTCGTATGACATCAGGCCTTGGTCCTTGAGATTTTGCGCCTCCTCGATGGTGTCCTTGAATTGCTCGTCGATGAAGTTGAGTAGCAGCTCCAGATGCTCGGACGCTTCCTCATCCTCCAGGCTCTCGGCGACCTTCTCGAGCTCATCCTTGTAGTGGTACAGAACACGATAAGGAGCGTCGATGGTAATGTCCTTGGTCTGAAAGGACACCCCCGGAAAGTCGCTGATAGTCTCTTTGAGGATTTCTTTGAGGCGCTGAGAGTTGATCTGCAGGCTGATGCGCTGAACTTGCTTGTTCGACCTGTCCATGTGGCGGACGAGGCAGAGTGCGAATTTGCTCCACCAGTTGACTTGGTCTGGAATCTCCTCGTCGACGGTCTCGGCCTTTGAAGTTGTTGTTAGCAGAGAGTCAGATAGACTTCTATCAGCCATATGCGCTTACGAAGTATGCTTGTCCCTGCTCAGTGTGCTTCTTGTCGATGTGCTTGAGCTCCGCCTTCATGTCTCCTTCCTCAATCTCCTTCAGCCTCTTTGCATCGTCGTCGTCGAGCTCTGGGTTCTCGACGGCGCCATTGGTGCCATTGGTAATGCTGCCTGGATTGCCAAGGCCCCTTCGAGGAGCTCGTCCGCCTGTTGCTTTGCGTGCGGTCTGCTTGGTGCGCGCCATTGCCGTGTATGGAACAAAGTTGAAAGTGATGGTGATGGTTCAAGGAGCTGTGCCTGCGTTGTTTGAAGGTGTGTAGTGCGCTTCTATGCCGGAGTGATTTGTCTGAGTGTATCGAGAAGGCAATGCTGATGTGAAATGAAAAAGGTAATTGAGAAGTTGACGAAGTCGGAAGGATTCAAAGAGCGGGAAAGAAATCTTTATACCACCTCACATGCCTCAAGAGCATTCACATGTCACCAAAGGCAACCACCGGTTCCAGCCAATGACTCAACTAGGACTCCACCTATTCCGGTGAGCTCTTCCAAAGATCAAACACATGCCAGCCAAACGGGAGCCAGAATTCGGAGATGCATGCCGTTTGCCCGCAGTGGCACGGCATATCAAGGCTGCTCGTGCTCTTGTCGATAAGGGATAGACCGCAAGCGCTGTGGCGAGAAGGATGCCTGGAAAGCATACCGCAATAGGCAGTGTGATCAGGCAGTTAGAGAGAAAGCACGAGTGATGTGAAAGATTTAGGCGGCAGGAGAAAAGTGGAGCCTCCTTCCCAAAATGGCCACCGCCAAGCTGACTTTTCGACCTCACTCGATTTCATGGTAGAAATGACCTATAGCGAGTAGATCTGCCGTGGCTACAGTCTGACTCCGACAGCTTCACATATGGGACAGCGCATGAAAAAGTCGTTTTCACCATTTTGATATCTCTGCTACTTTGGATGCGCTTCTCCAGCTCATGGGCGTACCATGGGATAGAGGGGAGCGTTGTGAGTCAAAGACCTCCTCTCCAGTGCTCAATGCAAGCAAGCATCCGTTTCGGCCGTTTCGCTTTCCCAGATGCGACGATCTTTGGTCTTTCGAAGTGGGATGAGAGCTCTTGGCTCTATTCGTACCACGCCGCGCATGCTTGCAGCGATGAATAGCTGCATGCGGCTCCATCGGCACTGAGGGTGATGCAAAGCGTATCACAGTGCAGTCTCGCGCAGTGATGCCACGACAGCGTGAGTCAATGTGAGTGCTGTCTCGCATGCCCACCAAGATCGGCCGAGCTACAACCCCAGCAGCTCAGCGTCCTCATTCGTCAGTCCCCTCCCACTTCCTCTTGCAAGTTCCACTTCTTGGTCCAGTCACAAGTCCTCGTCATCCAATTCACTCGGCTTCAACAGCCCACCAACTTTGGCCATACGATCACGCTCGCGCTCCTTCGCATCCTGCAGGTCCTGCTCGCGATCCTCGGTGAAGAGCTCGGCATTGTCGCCGGAGAACTCCTTCAGTTGAATGAGGAAGTCGCGGAGGATGACCTTGAACTTCGCAATATCTTCGGTGTTCTCGAAGAGTTGCTTGATGAAGTTGGTGATCTGGGCGGCTTGAAGGTTGGGGAAGGCGTTGGAGAGGAGCTCCGCGACAAAGTTCTGGAGGAAGTCACGGTTGGAGGTACCGGCTTGGGCTTGGCCTTGTTGGTAGATGGGTCCGGAAATCTTGTTGGCGCCGACCAGCCAGAAGAGACGAGCAAGGAGCATGGACTGGTACTTGAAGCCAGCCTTGTGGTCGGAATCGGTGAGCACGAAGAAGACATCCTGCAGGACGGTCGTGAAGAAGTTCTGGAAGAAAGCGTCGCAGGTCTGTTGGTCGGTGTGGCTGGCCATGTTCTCCACGAGCTCGATGCACATGTTGAGACCTTCTCCTTCGACTGCACGGTTGTCGTGCTTGGATGCCCACATGCATGAGTCAATGACAAGCTTGAAGTGTGTCTGGTCGAGTTTGAGAAGAGCTGGGAAGCAGCGTTGGTTGATTGCGCGGAGGAGCTTGAAGAACTCCACGCGATGCTCGGGGTATTCGGAGAAGTCCTTGTTGATCATGTCGAGTGTGCACTCGAACACGTTGTCGAGGATCGCCGGAACTTGCTCGGTCATCATGCCCTGTTGATAGGTGTCAGTACGTTGCTTGTCATACATCACAGAGATCACCCGTACAAGTAAGTACTTGCTTGTCTTGGGAGTCCAACGTACCTGGAGCTTGGTGATGAGCACAGTGATGACAGCCAAGACTTCCGCCTCACGAGCATCGGGAACGTTGTTCTTGTAGTCGAGCAGAACAGCTTCAAGAAGATGCGGGACGAGGGTGGAGTGGATCATCTCCAGATCATCGGCCTTCTCAACGTAGGTGGTGATGAGCTTCAGAATCTCCTTCTTGATGGTCCTGAGACCTCTGACCTTTGGCATCTTTGTCGCAATGTTGCCATCCCGCTGCACGGCCTCGTCGATGAGCTGGGAAGAAGCGCGATACATTGTTAGCATGTCAGTGTAGATGCGGCCGATTTGTGGGTAGAAGTATGGTCCGATGCTGCTGCATGCGGCCACGTTGGTCTTCATGATGTTGCCAATGACCTTGATCGTCTCTGAATTGTGGAGGATGCTGGGATCCTGGTGTGCAGACTGGATGATCTGATCCCAGGCGGAGTTTGGCAGACTCATCAGCTCGGCGATGAGACGCTCTTGAGTGTTCTTGGCACCTTGCGCGCTGATCATGTACCCGCAAGCCTCGTAGAAGGTGTGGACCTGCTGAGGTGACAGATCGCAGGTAATCTTGCGCATGGTCTTGACAATCTCGTCAATGAAGGGCTCGTTCTCGCCGGGCTGCTGGATGACAAAGTGACGCTTGCACTTGTTCGCAATTTTGATGAACGTATCGCAAGCCATGTCCTGTACTCCCTCGTGCGTCTCGTGCATAAACTCGAACAGCTTGTTGACAACAGTCTTCAAGAACTTCCAGTGTGCCTTGAGGAAACGCGGGTACTGGCCAACAATGTACATGATGTTGGACGCAACAACAGCCTTGTTGTCTTTGCCTCGCTTCATCTCAGTCAGACCAAGCAAGTCCTTGATGACCGTAACGAGGAAGCGCTTCTCGGTCTCCTCGTTCATCGCGCCGGAGATCGAACCAATAGCCCAGCAGAGCGTGTTGCAGTTACCCCAGCTCCACTCGGTACCGTCGACCTGCCGAGCAAGCTTCTCAGACATGATCTGCTCGGTGTTGACAACGTCCAGATGGGTGAGGAAGACCAGGCATTCTCTCGTCGTCTTGTACAGCTGAATGGTATCTGACTCCTTCACGAATTCGCGCACGATCTCACCTTCGTCGTTCTCGACAATCAGCACCTCCTCCGGCCGCACCATTTTCTCAATCATGACTTGTCGTAGGTTAGACAACACATCTGTGTACTTGTGCTTCCGAAGAGGGTAGTTGGCAAGGACTTGTGGGTTGATCGCGCCGCCGTTCTGCATTCCTGCACCACCGATCAATGGGTTCATCTCAGTGATGGGGATCTGCTGCATCTCATCGTACAGCTCGCAGACCAACTTGGTCCAGTACTCCAGACAGATCTTGAAGATTTCGCGGTCGTCAATCTGACTGATCCGGATGAGGTAGAAGTGACCATGGAGAAGGAAGTCCTTGTTTGGAAGGTTCTCGATTATGGAGAGATGATTGCTGAAGAAATTGCAAAGGAAGAGAGCGAGATTTTGCACGAATTCCTGATCTCTGCTGTTAGAGGAAGCGTATGTGGTCTTGAGATCGAGGGTGAGAGGGATGATGCTGGCGATCGTAGTGAGGGTGTCGGTGAACATCTGGACCAGCTTGTCGTTCCAGTTGTGCTCGGTCTGCAAGCTGCCAATCTCAGTCAGGCACTTGAGGGTGATGTTGCGGAACTCCGGGACTTCCAAGAAGCGGCTCCGCAACGTCTCGATGAGGGATGTGCCGGTTGGTGGTGTCTCAAAGATGAACCCGAGAGGGATCCAGTTGAGGAAGCGCAGCAGAGTCTCAAGTGTCGCCTTGATAAGGCTGGCTTGATCTGCGGTTCGGAGAATCTCTGAACACAGGTTGTAGATGTTTGTGAATTCGTCGCACATGCTCTGCTTCAGCTGCCGCGTCTTCGTACTCGTCATCTGTTCTGCGGAAAAGTCAAAGACTTCCTCCGATAGAAGACGCAGAATAGCCATGTTGTTCTCGCAAATGGGCAAGCTGCTGCGGCATGAAGAGATGATCTCGTTGATAAAGGTCGGCCAGTTGTGTGGCCACTCCTGCTTGAGGATGCTGACGAGCACCAAGTTCAGTTTGTTGAGCAGTGCACGCTCCTTGCGCAGTTTCTCCTCCGTGCTACTCTGCTCAATGATGAAGTTGACCACGAAATTTCGAATGCCGTGGCACTGATCGCGCGGCAAGACCTTCCACCTCGTCATGATCACATTGTCGAGCACTTGTAGTCCCAGGTACTTCGTCTGCGGATATTGCGCGTCTTGCAGGATCTTGTCCACCATCAGCCAGGCATCCGGGTTCTCTTTGAATTGGTTGAGTGTCGCCTGTGCCTGCTTTTGCTGCTCGCCACGACCTTCATAGAAGCCACGCACGGTGGCGTCGAGCTCCTCGATGCTCATCGCCATGACTTCGGTGTGTGATGGTATTTCGTGGATGGTCCGTCAACGCGAGGAGTCGTGAAGACCACTGATATGGAAGCTTGTGACGCGCGCAGACCGCTGATTGCGCTTAGGTCGGTTTCATGCGGTGGTATACGTGCGTGCGAGCCGTGAGGGTGTTGATGCACGGTGACCGCGGCTGTGTGAGATGATATCGGCCGTGAGGAGAGTCGGTGGTGTCGTTTGCAGGAGATCGGTCCGGTCGTGAAGGTCGGGTGGTTGGAGGCGGAGATTGACACGGCTTTTCTCGGTGATGTCAAAACGTGGGACAAGCTCTGGGAACGGACACGACAGGGTAGCTCTGTGATTTCTCGCTGACAAATGAGGCCTGTATTCACATTCGGAGTTTGTTGGCGGATAGTGTTGACGTTCGATCGCTGGGCAGAAAGAGAGGAAGCTCAGCCCTACCAGCCGTCTTTGTTGTCTCGCGCTTTTGCCCCTCACCTGCCAGAAGGTTCACTGTCATCTGCCGCCAAGGTCGATCTTCAGGCTGGACATTCCATACACCCATTGATCAGAGATCCTATATCTGCTCTCGACATACACGCTGCGAACACCCCCTGGCGACCAATGGCCCAACCACGCACAACGCTAGGCTCTCTATCGACAAGAGGAGCGACAGCCGCAGCTCCAGCATCCCACGGCAGCCAGACCATCCTCCAGACCGAACACAACCCCGAGACTCCGTCAGCAACGCTCCGTCTTCGCGGAGAACCCTCAGAAGGTCGGCGCATCCAATGGGCAGAGGATGTCATCGATAACGAACACATGGGCAAAAAGTCATCAAAGGTCTGCTGCATCTACCATGGACCCCACGAACCTGGCGACAGCAGTTCCGATTCGAGCTCGTCAGACAGCGATTCTGAGCCGGACTTGAGCAAAGCGAAGAAAGCGGGTGGGAGTGGGAAGAAGGGCCGTGGAAGGAAGCATGATCACGATGATAAGGACGGCAAAGATGGCTGTGAAGGAAGTGGGAAGGGAAAGGAGAGGAGGCCAAGTCCCAATGCCTACGAGAGGCAACCGAAGCTAAAGGCGAAGAAGGAGGGTTGAAATATGTTGGCGACGCATTTGACCGGCACAATGCATACTACACGCCTCTGCAATACCAGCATCACGGCTTTCTGGTCTCGTCATTTTGGATGCATACTACAGCCACTGCAAAGACAATGCCCAGAGACAGGAGCTTGAGCGATCGAGAGTGCTATTCATTTTGGAGAGCGACGAGAGCTTTGTGTCGACGATGCTGCTGCGTCGTTCCATCATACGCGATGATGGAACCCAGCCATCAAGAAGACCATCATTTGAAGGCATTCGTTCGTTGCTGCGGAAGCAACTTCCTGTCAATGGCACGAAATGCATGAACAACCCCTGGCGACACTACCGTGAAGAAGCGATGGAGTATTTTCGCTAAAGACGCAGGATTTACATCCAGTGGAAGACGATCGGAGGAGGATTGCAAGCATCCACCATCGTTACTACATGCTCTGCATTGCGACATATCGCACTAAGTCGCCACGAGCCTCACAACCGCCGCCCACCGATTTCAAGTGGTCCTTCGTGCACTCCCAGTGTTGCCAACCCGGAGCAATACCGACCACTCGGCGGCTTGATCCCGAATTTCTCCCTCGGCCAGCACGCCCTGCGACGTATCCCTTGGACGTCAGGGAACCTGTAGGCGGTGGGCTGCCGCACTTGTCCTCCACGATGCCGACCTGTGTCCTCGTGCGTGTGGCCACAGTTATGTAAGGTAGACATCAGCCAGTGGCATGTATGCAATTCATCCTGTTCGTCGTATACTCCATTCCCCAACCTTCTCAGCCTCCACCGGTGGCTTCCTTGAGCTCTTTCTCTCGCTGCGCAGCCTCCGCTTGCTGGATCGGTATCCTGACCAATGTCTGCGGTAGGGAAGGCTCGGCGACTTCTGCCTTTCCATCGATTTGCTCGTCGTCCTTGGGTTTTGGTATGCTCGCTACACCGTACGTCAGTATTCCGCGCCTCTTCTTTCACAAAACCTAACCAGACGCACCACTCGCCATATACACCGCCCTCAACACCGTGTTCCAATTCCCCATGACCGCTGCAACAGCTTCCGTACCATTGCTCAAAGTCGAGAGCTTCTCCTCCAATTGCTGCATCTGACCCGCGAGCCCTGCCGAAAGATCGCGTAGTTGTTTCAGAGATTCGAGCTCGACTTTCTTCTCGTTGATGCGGGCTTGAAGGGCTGAGGATTGCGACTGTGAGCCCGTTTGGCTTGACATGCGAGAGGAGGGCCGAATCAGACCCGACGTGGGTCGCGGTGCGTATGACATTGTTGCGACGGTATGAAGGCCTTTCGAATGGAGGTGAAGTTCGTGATCATGTCCCAAGCGTGGGAGACGCGTTTCAATTTGGCCCCTAAACGATTTCGGCTGTTGCCCCACTGGCACGGGAGCCTTCCGTGAGTGTAAACAGACGCCCAAACATCGACGACAAAAACCTTGATGACACACGAGCTATCGCCGACAATTGCTAGACCCTCATTGACAATTAAAGGACTACCGTGCAGCATCTCAGTTTTGCAGTCTTTCACGAGCAGATCACTATCGCGAACGACTCACTACCACCAACATCACTTCGAGCTTCCCACGGCGACTACGACCTTGCCCATGTTTACCGTTGCATGGCGCGACTGAATGAACCACCTGCCGCTTCTGCGCCCGCTATCACTACGATCGGAATCGCAGGGGCGGAGAGTGTTGATGCATGTGAGTCTGACCATCTCGAGCATCCACAACAAACATGCGACATGCGGACGAAATCTAGAGCGCCCAAAGAGAAGCCCACCACTGACCTTGAAGAAGTGAAACGACGATTTATCCGACAAAACCGCGAACTCGCAAAGAACAATTCCGCACAATCTCTCAAGATCAGAAGTCTTGAGTTCGAGATCAGCAAGCTACTGTCGAATAACCTGGAACTTCGAGAGCGAGTGCTTGGATTGGAAAATGAGCTACAAGGCGCGAGGCGGCAGGCCTCAAACGCAGCGATCAGGCGGGTGAAGGCGGACTTGCGATCGAAACTGGCAGAGCTGAGTGGGATGGTCGAAGAACTTGAGGATGACGGCATATCGGATATCACTTTCGAGAGAGAGGTGATCGAGAAGGAACGGATACTAAGCCCGAGCCGGCAGCAATACAGAGAACGACAACCGCTGGCCGAACTCATGCGGGAGACGCAAATGCCCACGATCGCGGAGGATAAGACCTTTCCGCGACAGACTTTGGACAGCGAGAGCATGCGTGCAATCAGGCTGTCGGACCACAGCGCAGGAAGTGGCAGTCCTGATATTGGTCCTCCTCCTGTCGCTCACTTCGAGTTCAACAGCCAGGAATCCGAGCCCAAGGAAGTTTCGCCTCCGCCGATTGTGGATGAGGATCTGCTTCCAACTGTCAACCTCGAAACGAGACGGAAGAAAAAGGACAGTACTTCGAAGGTGGATATGAGACGATCATCGATACTCGCACAGTCTCCCGTGGAGCCTGCTGGAGATGTGGCGCCGTTGATACTCCGGGCTGGTGCGAAGAGAAAATTGGCAGATCGGGACATATCTGCAGATCGAACTGTCAAGCCACCATCTCAAGAGGACTTCACGTTCAGCCGGAGACCTGCAGCGGATCAAAATGGGTTGGAAGGAGAAGAAATCCCAGGCGTGGTTGAGAAGGTCTCCAAAGCGAAGCCCTTCGTTGATATGGATGTGGCACCAGCATCGCCGATGAAGCCAGCAAGGAGAGTCTTGGGCGACAAGAGTGTCAATATGTCACCTAGAAAGGCTGAGTCGAGGGAAGCGAAGCCTCCCAAGGACGACTTGAAGAAGCAGCCTGCTCCACGATTGCCACCGACCAGCAAGGACAGGCCCCCTTCTCGTGGACGGCGAATGTCTGCGATCCCTCAGCCTTCATTCGCCGAAGACGCGCCCACGGGCGTCGACATTGCTCTCCTCCAGCCCTCTGCGCCTGACCTCCCACCAAAGACCCCAGCCGCCTCTCTCCTGTTCTCGCCCACCCCGTCCGAGTCCTCCGCCAAACAACCCGCAACCCGCGACACACCTCCGCCCTCCGACCTCTCCTCAATCAGCAACACAACCGACGGCGGCGCCCGCCCCTCCCGCCGTGCCCGACCCTCAGTAAACTACGCCGAACCCAGCCTCGTCGCCAAAATGCGCCGTCCCGGGAAACAAATGGTCGACGCCATCAGCGGCATTCAAGATCCACGCCGAACCATGGGCCCATCAACAGAGAAAAAACAGAGCCACTCTAGCGTCACGATCAAATCGGAACCCGAAGACGACGACGATCTCTGGAAACATACCGCTGCCATGCCGGGGAGTCCACTGAGAGAGAAGAGTACGGATCTGCACCACCTCCCGGAACCGACCTCTTCGACGCAGGAAGCGATGATGCCTGTCGATGAGGATAAGATCGTTGCCGCTGCGCGTCCGACTGGGTCGATCTCGAGTTTAGTTCCTGCGACGAGGAAACGGCATTCAATTCTTGATCGTCGGGTTACGTCGACGCAATTACCGCTCGAGGCTTCTGCTTCTGTGACGGTAGATGAAACGGCGAGGAAGTTGGCGGAGATGGAGTTGTATGAATTCAAAGACTCGTCTTCGCCAGGTTTGGAGGCTGAAGCGGGCCAGGACGCTGCGAAAGTGAAGAAGATGGCGGCGGGGAGACGGCATTCTTCGGTCGTGAAGGAGGGTGGATTGGGGACTGTGAGACCTGCTGCTGCTGCTGCCGGTGCTGCTAGTTTGTTGGGGAAGAATGAGGGGAGGGTGGAGAGGGCAGCGGGACGGAGGAGGAGTATGATGATTTGAGGAGACTTTGGTCTTCAACGACTTTTGACGATGCAGACAGAAGTGGAGTCGACGGGGGGTTTGGAGAACAGACTCTTTTCGTTGAAATGATGGTTCAATTCCTATCGAGCAGGCTGCATTCAGCGCACGCTTGTCACTCACTGTTTGACGTTTCTGTGGTGTGTCTAGTTATATGCGTAACCCATTTCCTGGGCCCCTAGGGTTAGGGTTGAAGAGCATGCTCGAGTCAACCTATTCCTGTCTCACAACTTTGTCGTGTACCTTCCCGTCAGTGGTACGGCCTGAGGATAGCATTGAGAAGGGAGACTTTGTCGATATGCTCTCGGAACGCAAACAAGGCGATGCCAATCAGTGCTTCGATGCATGCTTCTTTAAATTCATGAACAATCTGTTCACGACTCACAACAAAAAGCAGTACACAAGCAATACCATCTTCATGCTGGCAGTAGCCTACGCTGTAACGCTCAATCGAAAACAGCTCCATAACATCTCGCACAATCATCCTCACATTCATTCTGATCCTCCAAAGTCATCATGCTGGACACAGCCCTTATCCAAACGCCCGCTCAATGTTCCCAAACAACATCTCAGAGAACGCCATACCCTAACTCTCAAGTCGTCCTTCACACACTGGGAAATCTCAACGCCAACGCACAAGCTGCCGACTCGTAACCTCAAAAAATAACCTCACACCCCTTCTTCGCACCCTCCCCATCATCCCCCTTCACATGCCCATGCCATTCACAAAACCTCAACTCCGACGCCACGAAATCCGTTCTCCCATGGCCCTTCCCATGACACACGTCGCCGAACGGACAGTCCAGACACTTCGTCGCGCGGAGCATGCGTCCGGAGACCACGAGCGCGGCGACGAGCAGTTCGGGTGGATAGTCGACCAGCTCGTCCTCCTCACATTTTTCGTCCGCAATTAATTCGTCGGGTTCGTGCTCCGGACTGTACTCGCGCGTGTTGGAGGTCGATATGCGCTCAGCGAGGAGACGCGCGAGGTAGGCGCGCAGCAGGGAGGTCGGGGTGGTGTTGGCGTAGAGGTCGATGATATCCTCAACTGAGGGAAAGACGACGATGCGTTCGCCGTAGTTTTGGCTGGCGGGGTTTTTTCTCGGGGGTACGACTTCAGCTGAATGGCTTTGGTGGCGAGCATACCCAATTTAGGAGCGAGGCAACGGTCGGCAAAGATGTAGATGTCAAAGAGGGCGCGGAAAGAACATGAAGAAGGTGGGCCGGGCTGCAGGTTCGCAGGACAGTCGGAGGGCGTGTTGGTGCGCGGAAAGTATCGATGAGCGCACTGCAGTCTGCCGAGCTGCAGGAAGCGGACGAATGTCATGGCGGGTATGGGCAGGGCTCCGGGCAGGTTGATGACGAGTGGTTTGCCTTCGCGCATTTGCCATTCGATGGCTTTCTTGAAGAAGTCGGACCCAGAGGCTAGCAGCGCGCTCGGAAGGCCGAATGTGTGTTTTCCACTGGCAGGTCCGTCTTGATGGCCGACCTTGACGATTACAATTGGATCGTCGACCTTGACAAGGATGTTTGAACCGCCGACAGGAGGACCGCGCTGAGTCCAGAGGGGTTGCGGATGAGCCATCTTGGAGGTTGCTTGTTGCGGCTGTCATGCGAAGAAGCATCGAGTCCGAGAAGTTAGTCGCTAGTTAGAAGCTGCGCAAGTCTGCTTGTGAATGACGGAGAACGGGTGCGCCCCGAGCTATACGTGAAGTGCAATTCCGGCGGACAGGAAATGCACTACTGCGGGATCCTGTCGCAACCAGTTACGCTGAATCGCGCTTAATTCGTCTTCAGAGATGAAGCATCTCGTAAGCATTCTCATGGCGGTCAAGACGACAAGATGGAGGTCCCCATTGGCGCAAAGAGTGTCCTGGGACAGGGCGAAGACGAGCGAGACTTCACAGAAGAAATCAGCAAAAGTGGTTGATGGTGAAGTGTTGATTGGTATGGCAGTTGTATCCGTATCATGAATAGCGGCGCGACTAAATCCGCGCTCTTCAGCCAAAGATGGCCATCACCTGAACGCCGGGTATGCCTCCGTTCAATCGCTCCATGCACAGCAGCAAACTTTTCCTTTTTCAAGATTCGCTTGCTTATGCGGCGTCCTCGACGACGGCGGTTTGGAGACCCTTGGGGTTCTTGACGTTGACGGCCTGGACGTAGGAGTAGAGCTTTTCCTTGGCGCCCTCCTCATCGTTACGCTTACGCGAGATGCGGACACGGAGGCGGAACGGGACACCCTTGATTCCAGACTCCCAGACCTTCTTGTTCAATTGAGGGTCGAGGCGGACGTCGGATGTGCCCTGCAAGAGACAGTCAGCGATTATCCATGATTCTGAGAGAGAGATTGTCCAAACATACCATGGCCTTCTCAGCGAATGCGCGGATCTCCTTGATGGCACGGGGAGCACGCTTCTTGAAGCTGACGCCGTGGACCTGTTGTGTCCGTCGTTAGATTTATGGCATTCTCTTGTCTCAGTCTTCCGTCCGATGCCCGCCGCTTGCCCGGTGAAGGGAAGCGACGGACCATCCGTGGACTTCATCAAACTGAACGTACCCTCTTGTGGAGGTGGATGGTGTATTCGCGGGCGACGACGTCCTCGATGGCGCTGCGGCCGGTCTTGCCCGCGGGCTTCTTTCCTTGTGCTTTGGTCGACATTGCGGCGGTGTGAGTGGAAGAATCGGTGGTCGATCGATGTTCGTTGGGCGGGTCGTTGCGCGTCTGCTCGTCGCTGAAGCTTCGTCCAAATTTCAGGTGAAGTCGAAAATTGAGGTCGAAAGTGCGGAGCGGGAGCTAACTTTGGCCAAGACCACGCTAACCATTTACGGCGACACTGCGGTAGAACCTTTGCGCTTGTGACGGCTGGTGATGAAGGTGATGCTCGTGAGAGATCGCGACTCTTGACTTTGTCGACGACAAGAACCTCTCCGCCCTCCGACCTCACCACCCTACCCTCCACCACCCTACCCCATGCGCCTGCGGGACTTTACTCAATGCGCCGCGCAATAATCCAAAACCTGCGCACGTTTCGCCGTCCATCTCCCCGCAAGGCGCTCAAAAATCTACGTACAACCGCGCCGAATCATGCCATCTTCTCCCGTACAATAGCCTCTCGGACCCCACAACTCGCAGATTCGTCGATGCGATTCTCAAGACGAGTCTCGATACCTATCGCTTGCGGCGTCGGAGCAGCTGCACTATACTACGGCATCAATCAGACTCAAGCCGCATCTCCAGTTAATCCTGCCGCCGATGTCTCGCCCATCTCGAGTGCAGTGAGCAGTACGAAAGCTCGCAGCTATTTGACAAGTGCGTCGCCGACTCAAAGCGCAACCATTCCGGACGCAGTGCCTGAAGCTGTGAGAAAGGCACTCATCGTCGAGCAAGGGCAGCTCTTCACAGCACAGATTCCAGCCGATCAAGTCATCAGTAAAGAGACGGACTACTCAGGTCGGAAAGTGTTGGAGATGTTGACACCAGAACAAGCAACGGCCAAATTGAGGACGAACGAGGAGAGCTATCTTGTTGGACGTGGCGCAGGGGTTGTCCGATATGATGTCGTTCAGATACCCAGCAACGACCCTATCGAGGATGATCATGTCGAGAAGATTGTCGAGATACCAAGCACGACTGCGGTTGCCCTCGACGGCAAGACAAGCTCGGACTGGATGTTCTGGGGAGTCTTCGATGGTCACTCCGGCTGGACCACTTCCGCGAAACTGCGACAGGAGTTAGTGTCGTATGTCGCCCAAGAGTTGAATGCCACATACAAGTCAGCACTCTCAGATCCGAAGTCTTCGACACCACCTCCCGACGCCGTTGATGCAGCGATCAAGAAAGGCTTCGTCAAGCTGGATCATGAAATCACCCACGAATCAGTCGCAAAGGTATTGAAGGCACAATCCAAAGTGGTCGCGGCGAACATCCTCGCACCCGCTCTCTCAGGATCCTGTGCTTTGCTCTCATTCTACGACAGCCGCAGCAAAGAACTCCGAGTGGCATGCACTGGAGACTCTCGTGCTGTATTGGGACGCCGAGGAGCGAGCGGCAAGTGGACAGCAACCGCACTTTCCGTCGATCAAACAGGAGGCACACCTTCAGAAGATGCCCGTCTCCGAGCCGAACACCCCAACGAGCCATACGTAACCATGAACGGACGCATCCTCGGCGGCCTCGAACCCAGCCGCGCATTCGGCGACGCCATCTACAAATGGTCCATCGAAACCCAAGAAAAGATGAAACGCAACTTCTTCGGCCGCAGCTCTTCCAAACACCTCAAAACGCCCCCCTATGTCACCGCGGAACCCGTAGTCACCCGCACTCAAATCGACCCGACCAAAGGCGACTTCGTAGTCATGGCCACCGACGGACTCTGGGAAATGCTCACCAACGAAGAAGTCGTCGGTCTCGTCGGCCAGTGGCTCGACACCCAAGTCTCACTCACATCCTCCGCCGCCAAGAGCTCCACATCCAGCTGGCTGCAATCCTGGTTCTCCTCCCAAAAGTCCTCCACCCTACCCATCGAGCACCACGATCAAGGCGATGCTTCTGGTCAACGTGCGCCGGTTCGTCAACAACAGTGGGGTATACCGACTGGTCAGGACACGCGGTTTGTGGTGGAGGATAAGAATGCTGCGACGCATCTTGTGCGGAATGCGTTGGGTGGCAAGGATAAGGATATGTTGAGTGCGTTGTTGACATTGCCTAGCCCGTTTTCGAGGAGGTATCGGGATGATTTGACGGTGCAGGTTATTTTCTTCGGGGAGGGAGAGGGGAATGGAAAGGTGGAGTTGAATTCCGAGGCGAGCGCGACGGCGGCGAATGGGAATGGGGTGAAGGCGAAGCTTTGAAGCGATCAGAGGTCGGTGGTGGAGTGACAGAGACACCAGACTCGTCACAGGAAAGGCGTCCCGGCGTTCTGGCGTGAAGTCTTGCGTGCATGGCTGTGCGACGCCTTGGTGTCTCCTCGGGATGCAACATCAGAGAACCAGAGACGGTGGCATGGAGTTTCAGCCTCACAATCGTGGGAGAAGACTCGCGAGAAAGACGACGTTTGGACGTGGGAGGCGACGGCAAGTCACGGAAAGATGCAGTAGGGTGATACCTAGGCAGATCCTGCAGAAGAGAGGGGGGGGGGGGGGGGGAGGGGCGATGAGACTACGATCAGGACTACGGCTACAATCCCATATAGATCCTGTATCGTGTATATCTGAAAATTCCGGCGAATATCCATCGGCGAGCACACTTCCTCGGCACAGTCGTCCGGGTTGAGATGCCAAAGCCGCGCAAAGTAGCGTCGTCGCTGTGATGAGGATGGAGAAAAGCAGGTCACTGTGGCCCATCCTACGTGATCGGCTGATTCGGCGAGTCGAGAGGACTTCCTCCCTCCTCTTCCGCGCGAGAGACTCGCGTCCGCGCTGACAAGTAGCGCGCTTGAGATTGTTTCTTCAAAGTTTGCGGCATGAACATGGCAATATGGGCAGTTGAACCCGATGCATATCATTGTCGAACCCGATGCATCTCATCGTCGGACTTCGAGCCGCCAACCTCGGAGGATAAAGAGAGTGCGTCGATGATGAGAAGCACTTGGCTCTCTTTCTGGGAAAATTCATTCGACTTTTTTTTTTATTTCCCGCTCCGCTTACTCTTGCGCCGTTGCCTCGTTGTGGTGGTGAATCTTTTGGAGCTGGATACTGCTCATCAGCAGCCGGAGGATCATTCTTTCTGCTCAGGCAGTGCGGGCAGGTGAGGTGGGGAAAGCAAGCGGACAGGGGTGATCTGTCTGCCCTGATTCGGGATGTGGACAAGTGGGGCATGCATTGGACATACCATTGAGCTTTGCCTTGCGCTCTTGATCGGTTGAGAGTTCTTGATTTGGAAGGTGGGGAGGGGGCATTGCTGCGGGAGGGGAGGGCTATGCGGAGGTGAAGAGGTGCAGGATGAGAGGAGGTACTATCGATTTTGGGACGTTGGACTGCGGACGCCAGGAGAAATGGGGCGAGATGGAAGATGGAGGGGATCTGGATGAGTGGATGATACACCCACGCCGTGCAGACTTGCATCCTGTGATCTTCAGCACGTCCGCCCCTTCACAACCATACACCATCCCTACTCCATCCCACCCCCCCCTGACCCCCACCCCTCCACCTCACAAATTTCCCCCCACCTTCCCACCTCCACCAGGCGGCATCCTAATCCCGAACGCCCCTCCACCCCCCTCCGCCGCCAAGCCCGTCCTCGACTTGACCTCATCAATTTTCCCCTTCGCCAGACTGATCGCCGGAACCACCCACTCCCCACAACTACACCGCATGCCCTGCCACGCGTACTTGCCCACATTGGCTTTGCATTTCGCATTCGGACATTCCAGGCGACCTTCGAGCAGGCCGGCTTCGAGGGTTGGGCGCATCCAGGAGAGGGGGTCGAGGAAGTGGTGTTGACAGGAGGAGGATGGAGGGGTGGACTTGAGGGAGGAGATGGGGGTGGAAGGGGAGGGACGGGGGGTGTGCGGGGTTAGGTAATGGGATGTGGCGAGGGTGCGTCTGGGAGGTTGGTATTGATTAATCATCAGGTGGTGAAAGGTGAGGGGATGCATACCTGCACTTCCGACACCTCATCTCCACCTCCGCTTTCCCTCCTCCCTGCTGCTCATGTTCATCCTCAAACCGAATCTTATCCGCCTCAGGAGCCTGTCCACACGCCCGACTCAGCGCGACTTCTTGGAGGTACACCCATCGTTGATACGCCGGGACGTCTTCCACGCTCGCGGGGGCGCCCATGGAATGGTAGACTTCGAGTTGACGCCAGAAACCTTCGTTGGGTTCGCAGAGGGGGCGGGATTCGCGGATGCTGGAGAGGGCTGAGGAGGGGCTGAGGTGTAGGGTGTGCATGAGGTAGGCGATGGCGCAGGTGGCGGAGCGGGATTTTCCCATGGCGCTGTGAGGGGTGGGTTTAGGACTCGTGATGGGTTGTGGAAGGGGGAAGTTTGGGGTTCAGCTGGTCATGGGCGACGCCTCCTTCGCAGAGAAGACCTCGCCACAGACAGAAAAAAAATAAATGAAAAGCAATGAAGCGTGTCGCAACAAGAGAACTCACCAATGCACCAACACCCCACCTCCCCCCTCCAATCCCTCTCGAATAAACGTATTCGTCGCAGGAAAGTGCTCGAGCAGATTCTCATCGTCTACATCATCCACTTCCACAACATGATGCGCATACCCCTCGAAGAGTTTCTCATCCAGCGGGAGTTTCAACACCGACAGGACATGTGTGATATTCGCGGCTTGCAGGGCGGCTTTGGCGCGCAGATTGAATAACCTACCGTGTGTTGATCAGAATGTTGGGAAATTTTTCGTGGCGAATATGCCAATGGCGTATGGATGTGCGCTGGAGGAGGAGGAGGAGGAGGAGGGGACGCACCCGCCGATGTAGAAGTTTAGGTCGCGGTGGACGCGGTCGAGGGATGCGGTCATGACTTGGAGATGGGAGGGAGGTCAGGTCAGGTGATTGTTGGGACTGAGTATACGTATACTTGTATACTTTCTTCCAGTGTCTTGAAGTGAAGTCGTCGTGCACTTTTTGCCCGGCTAAGATTTCCCTCTTCAGCCCTACGGAGATGGCCGACGGCGATGCCGAGTGATGAACTTTGTCCTTCCAGCCTTGCTGCTCCATAGAAAGCAGCACCCCTGGCAGGCGGCACCAAGGATATTCTGCAGGGCAGATTGAAATTAATGAAGCCGTTCGATTCTACGCAACATGCCGTGTGCCCTAGAAGCTGTCGACCCAATGAAGCTGGAACAAAGAGGCTTGTTGTAGTAGACCTGGTGAACTGCTATTGGCAGCTTTGTAGCACAAAACAGCCACATAGCTCAAGCAATGCTATGTGGCTGTTATGTCCCTCGGTCCTTTACCGTCGCTCAGCCCAGCTGTCGCATCAGGCCAACAGGGCTGAGTGTTTGCTACTTCATGCCGCCCGGGATGCCGTTGGCATGCCCGACGACCTTTCGACAGCATCTCCGACGGCGTTTTCTCCCTTCCACGGAGGTGAAAGCTCCACGGAGATCTACGTCATTCTGCGATCCTAAAGTCTACCAGGTTGCCAGGATAATGCCTGCAATTCCGTAAGCCCTACGGTTTCAACCTCGGATGTTGGTAGCCCTACGAGGCGGCTGCTGCTGCGAAACCGTGAAGAAAACAAGACTGGGTATGCTAAGCCTGTGTTGAACACGATCTGCCGTTCTGCAACCATGCATGCAGCTTGGCGATGAGGCACTTTCTGTCTGACCGGCTGATGTCACTGATTTGGAAGGGCTGAGAGTGAGCTCGAGCAAGGGAGGCTGAGCCAAGGCGAATGCTGTGAACCACGAGCTGCGTAAGGCGTCTTCCTCTGCAGATTGGCTCTCTCACAACGCTCAGATGGCACCGGATTGTCTCTCGTATACCATGATTGGACTCGGATAATGCACAGGTCTCCTTGTACCCCCAAACCGTCCAGAGTTTCAGTACCTTGCCCGTCCTAGTGCCCGCCAGCGGGCGCCTTACTTTGGTCGGGGTAAGAGCGAATCCTGTTCGGTGAAGAGTCTAACCCGGCCGGCTAGAAGCCAAGCATGGAAGTATACTGTAGGGAGGTACTGCGCTGCGCTGCTGCAGAAGTGTGCGCAAGCATTACTGATTTTCTCTGGATCGTGGCTATGCAGCTCAGCAGCTCGGCAGCCCGATGTGGAGGAGCGACCGAGCGAGGGCATGTCCAATAGAAGTTCGTAGGGAGGGAGTGAGACAATGGAAGGGCGATTGGGAGAAGGTCAAGGCGGGCGCGCGGGGCAAAACGGCCGTATGCCGTATGCCGTATGCGTCCGAGTGTCTCCCTTCACAGCAAGAACCTGTGATGAAGTCCCGCTAAGAAATCCACCTCACTTTGCTCACTCTGGAAAGTAGGGCTAGCCCTTGCAACTCCCGGAACTGACAGATGAGAGTCTGGGTCCGGCTCTGCTTCTGCTCTTTAGTAGGTCGGTCGGTCGGTCGTGTGTGTGCCTGACACCTGTGCCTGCCCTGGCCTGGCCTGTTCCTGTCTCCTACCTACTCTACTCGCTCGCTCGTCCTTTGCATAGGTCAGCAGATCGACCTACCACTGACACACAGCTCTCACGCCCCCTCTACCGCACTCCCTTCCACTCTCCCGTTCCTTCATTCCCTCGTGTGCGTGTGTGTGTCGCGGAGACGCCATAAGCGCCAGTCTCCTCGCCTCCACTCCTCCACAGTCACCGTCTCGCAACGCCGGTCGGTCGGCCCTTTTCCTCTCAGCTGAGCCCGCAGCGTGTGTGGAAAGCTTGTCTCGTGTATCGCTGATGCCGAGCCGTGAGACGTGAGACGGGATTGAGAATACTTGGAAACCATGTCCGGAAACCCCTCCATCAGGATCTCTCATCCTCTGCAGCACCAGCAGCACCAGCAGCAGCCGACGCAGAGCCCACCCCGCGATCCCACACCCCCGTCCGTCGTCGCCTCACCGATGGCCATACCCAAGGCCCGCGAACACATCTTCCCACCGCCTCTCCCTCCGCCGACGACGCTATCGGACATGGCCGCCGGTCATGATCCCGGCTGGCAATGGGGGAATGATGGATCGGACTTTGGACGACCTTCGAGTTTGAAACACGGCAGCAGTCTGCTAGGAGGAGGATCGAGGTTGAGGGATTATAGGCTGGAGAAAGAGCACGAATATCCACCACATCATGCTAGTGAGGAATTCCTACGGCGAGGCAGTTCGTTGTCGACGATTACGGGTGTAAGGGACCGCGACATGTCCGACGGTCGCTTGACTCCGAGCGATGATGGTGGAAGCATAACGAGACCACTCTCGAATCATAGGTATGTGCGGAGAGGTGGACATTCGATGAGATCAGTCGAGGATGTGGAGGTCCACGAATGCACACATCGTGTCGCTTCTATCTCGCAACATACACGTTCAAGAACACTGACATTCATACTTGAATAGACTACAAGGCGAACGACAACTCGAACAAAGAACGCTGGAACATTCCTCAAATTCATACGACAAGCACCTACTCAGCCGGATTGGAGGTCCAAATGGTCACACAACACCGAAGCGAGGCTCCCAAACTTCCGTGAGCATGCAAGAAACCGCACAACTCGCCCACGCCGAGAGTGAACGATGGAGTGGTCAACTTCGACCTCTAACGATGCACGACCGACGTCAATCTGGAATGAGCTCACCAGGTTCTTCGCGCTGGCCATCATCCGGCACATTATCTCCAGGTTTCCAGGGATTCTTTGATCACGTACATCCGGAGAACAGCCGCAACAACAGCCTGCACAGCCTACAATGGCAATCACGGAATGCAAGTTTAACATTCGACGACAGCATGTCGCAACGAGGTAGTTATGACATTTCCATGCACCAACACGACGACTCGACGGATGATGGTCCGATGAGCCATCTCAACCTTCAAGATCGAAGTCCTGGTTCGGAAGATCTACGAGGCGCTCGCACCGGCGATAAGCGGAGAGCATCATCTCCGCCGAGAGATCCCTCACGAGATGACAGGATGTCCGTTGGTAATTCCAGCGCAGGCGGAATACTACACAGGAGATCAATACATCAGGGTCTGGGCAGAGACGGACCATCCAGCCGATACAACTCCTCAATATCTTCAGCTTCTTCATTCGGCCCACGGAACGGATCCCTGGGTTCCTCCCTCGAAATGGGAAGCATCACGAGTAACGCCACCAGCTACGGATCAGGACGTGTCTCTCCCAGCAGCACCCTCTCACCCGCCTTCGACCCGGAATTCCGATCAGCATTGCAATACAGCGTGAAAACATCAAATATAGAAACCAACTCCGCCATGAACCCTCCTTCCCGCCACGTGTCCGAAAGCGTAGCAAGTCCACATACCATCGGACCCAGCGCACCACAATCCCGCCGATCCAGCATCACACAACTCAACGGCGCGCACATGTGCGAATGTTGTCCGAAGAAACCCAAAAAGTTTGACACACTAGAAGGCCTCAGGTACATTGCACTCATCACGTTCTCCACCTTCTTCACCTCAAACCCCCTAACCCCTCAATCTCAGACTCCACGAATCCGAAAAACAATACACCTGCGCCTACTGCCCCAACCGCTTCAAAAACAAAAACGAAGCCGAACGCCACCAAAACTCCCTCCATCTCCGTCGCCACTCCTGGTCCTGCGCCGCCTTGACCTCTGCCCACCGCGCCTTCCACCCCTCCACAGCATCCACCTCCTCCCCCTCCAGCGGCTCCAGTGCGACTGATGTCTGCGGCTACTGCGGCGACGAATTCCCCAACCCTCCCAATTGGGATGCTCGCACGGAACATTTGAATGCAGTGCATAAATTCGGAGAATGTAATTTGGGCAAGAAATTTTTCCGCGCGGATCATTTTCGTCAGCATTTGAAACATTCGCATCAGGGGACGAGTGGGAAGTGGACGAATCTGTTGGAGGTGGCGTGTATGAAGGATGAGCCGATGCCGGAGAAGAGGAGTGTGGGTGGGGGGTTGGTGGTTGAGACGGGAGGATTGGGTGAGGGCAGGGGGGCGGAGTCGGCGACGTGATGGGGAAGGGTGCATGGAGGGAGTGATTTGATGATTTGATGATTGCATGTGAGGCTTGAAAGGAAGCTGTCCAAACAGGAGCAAGGAGTAATGATGGATGGCCTGACGAAGGAGGAGGAGCTTGAATGAGCATGATCAAGAGGAGGAGGAAAGTTCGGTTGCGTGCATTTCATCTGCATTTCGGCGTTGCATTGGTGGTCGTTCTTGGTATCCAGACCTCGACCACGACCACCCATTTTCGGTTCGGAAGGAGGCTAGAATGTCTCCTTTTTTTTTCATGCGTACAGCAGCTTTGCGTGTTCATACCTTTTTTTTTTTTGGAGACGAGATCATTGAAGGGAGAGGGTAGATAAGATATCGCTGTCTTGTGGGGTCGCTGAGGTCTACGATTTGGCCTGCGATCTCTCCTGGCTTACGGAATTGAACAAGAGTGGTTCAGTGCAGTCTGCTCGACTCTGTCCCATTGACTTGTACTGATGATGCTACAACACTGTTCATCCCTTCACCCGTGTGACCTCACGCGAAAGTCGGTTCGAAGGGATCATCAATCTGGCGTCCTCCGACGCACGGCACGCAAGCAACTCATCACCATTCGGCTCCGAAATACGACCTTGTTTTTTTTTTCTCTCCCGCGAAGCAAGGAAGATCCTGGAGGTTGAGCGTCCATCCACGACATCGCACGTCTCTCGGACGCGGATGTGCTCGCCGA
>JYJE01002278.1:1050-12404 GCA_000983655.1 Zymoseptoria brevis | reverse complement strand
GGGGCGGGGGGGGGGGGGGGGGGGGGGGGGGGGGGGGGGGGGGGGGGGGGGGGGGGGGGTTTCTTGACAAAACGTCTCTGTTGAGAGGTCGTCTTGGCGAATAGGAGAAATGTCGATCGTCGGACGAGTTTGGTATAAAAGAACGAAACATCACAGCATCTGGACTCGTTTGCCAAGAACGAGATGTGCGAAGATCAGCACATCGCGAGGCTGCTACGAGGGTCGCCATTCGTGTCCTCACACGAATGGTATGTATGCAGTTCCAAAAATCCACACTCTCCTGCAGACTGCAGAATGCACCAAAACGGCCGCATTGCGGGACCTCTGCGGAAGCGAACTTTTCACATGCTACCGGTTCTCACTGCCGTTCAAGCACAAACAGTGCCGAGCCGACCGAGAGAAGGTGACGAAATTCGCGGGGGTGGGGTCTCATCGTGATGTTTCCGTGGTTTCTTGTTTTAGTCCGAACCGCCGTCTGGTCGATTTTCTTGCGCTATCGAGAATTGGTCATTGCAAGCAATTTGCGAGACTTTGAGTCGGACACTGCTGCTAGGCGCAACATCGTCGAAGTCTACAATCTTTGTTGGACGCTGTTGGCGAGAATGGGAAACTTACGTTGTTGTAGTGAATGGGACTGTCCTATCCGGCTTTGCATGAGTCCCGCGTGCTCGAGGGACTTTGGACGTCATCATGGTAATATTCGTTCTTCTTCTCCTTTCTGCAGTAACAGAGTTTACCGCTTCGCTCAATTGGGGCTGGACCACGATGACCTCCGGTCCAAGATTTGCGAGCGGGAATGGCCGATGAACCGGTTCGGCTCGGTCGTTTATTGTTGCCTATGAAGTATCAGGAGTTTTTACATCGCATGTCTGTAAGGCGTGTCTGTTCCTCTGCAAGGTGACAAAAGTTGTCGAGCGAATTGGCCTCAGCAGGTGATGTCGACGGCCTTCGTGTTGTCGTGATCAAGCATCTGCTTCGCATAGACGTTCGAGAACACATTGTCTGTCGGTAAGGATGACGAGAGATTTGCAAGAGACGTTCAGAGCTGTTGAATGTGATTTGTGGAAATCCTCCGAAGCATTACACTCAGTCCCGAGGTTGGATCCGCCGGCAGGCATTTGCAAACCGGTGGCTTGACGGCGGTTCAACTCAGCTTGCTTGTGTCAGCCATGTGAGGCTCATGCATGTCTTTCCATTACAATTCTGAAGTCCACAGCCCTCCGGAGGGGCACCTGTGTCTCAAAAACTGAGTGAAATGGCGTGTGATCAGTGATCGAGCAAGTTTCACCGAGCATTGTGCAAAGCTAGAGAATTTCCCCGGCACTGCTGATATTGGTGTGAAACGCACGCACCTCCAAGCGTTCTTCCCCGACCCCGGCGCATTTGATATCGTGGTACTGCCGGTGGTTTGACCTTCTAGCGCATTACTAGAACGTCCACTAGTCCTCCGCGGCCGTGCCTTGACGATCGTGTACCGTTGATCTAGGCAAGTAGAGCCGTGCAAAAGACGATGAGCCATATTGCGTGCTCTGCAGGGGTTTCGAGCGACGGCGTAATTTGCAGCGGCGTGCAGTAGATCAGTGCCGGTGTCATGGACGCTTCCCGCGACGACTAGCAACGGCGAGGCGTTCGAGGCAAGAGCCTCGTGTTGGTCAATGAGCCATGCAGGGCGGGTGCCACATGGTGCCCATGCGACGAAGCGTACCGATGTATGGGCGTCTTCCGGCAGACTAAGGATTGCGCTGGCGTGAGTGCTCAAAGCCACGAATCAAAGCTGAATATCCGGCAAACAGGCTGGCGGTGCGAACCTGGAAGAAAGCTTCAGCGAGTCCCGTGGACTCAACACGGAGATATACCCGATGTAGGTAACGCATTTTTTCAGACGCGGCGTAATGCGGCGTTGAGCTTGCGGACGTGCGCTCCGAGGCATGTTCTCCTTACACATGGCTTCTGCGTTTCCGTACATGGCATGGAGCGGAGCGACTCATTGAACGTCGAGCAGTCGACCGACAAGAACGTCCCCTGTAGAAGGCCGAAAAGTAAGCGTTCGGCCAGCTGTACAAAACGTGGCCTATGACAGTACCAGAGACTTCCTCGGATGGGCAGAGCATCGCTGTGGCTCGTGATCATGCTTTTCGTGACTCGATTCGCAGAACATGTCGGATTCAGTCTATTGTTCCCGCTATCGCAGCATATTGGTAAATGTGCAATGACTCAGGGAGTGTGTTGGCAAGATGAGCGGCAGCCTGGGGATGATGGCCATTTCCGCACAGTGTCGTACGTTGGGCAGACGGCAGCTCCTCCAAAAATCGAACGATCTTGAGCAATTTGTCCGAAGTCCTGATGACCACTCCAAAACAGGCCATGCTTCTCGTGGGACATGCGGATGCTCTGTGCTCTGTGCTCTGTGGCCGCTGTGTGCGCTCCATCCGGAGGAGGTGTTGCATCGCACGATGATCGGCGCACATACACTCCAACTCTTTCGAATCTTCGGCTCTCCGTTTTGCGTACGCATGAGGGCAGGTGTGTCTACCTCATGACCTCAAACAGCCATGCATTGTTGTCTTCCGGTGGAGCCGTCGATGCTCGATACACCGAACCTGAGCTAACTGGAGCCTAGAAATATGTCCGAGAAGGTGGAATCAAGCTGGAGAATCATACTCTCGGTGCAAGATGCCGACCTTGCGGGTGGGACGTCCACCGGTGCGCTTCGTCCGCTTGAGAAATGGCTGTTCAACTCAATGGTCAGCAGCTGACTAGCCAGACTATGACGAATCCTTCAAAAGTGTTACCCTAAACTCTAACACTCACCAGAATCGTCAGAGGCCAACAGCGTCAACATCGCATTGCTTCGAAGTGGCTTTCGCGCAGCCCAGCGCCTGGTAGGATGAGCCCGCTCACAGATCCTTTGGAACACTTGGAAAAGCATTCGGATTCCTTAGACGCTCCTGATTCCTCTTTGCTGCCTGCAAATCTCTCTTTCGCTGCAGTCGCATTTGATAGAAGTGTTTCTGCAGTTCAAAAATCCTAGGACCTTCAACCTTGGCTTTCTCGGGCTCCTTCTTGCTTTCGAGTGCTTTCAATTTCTCCTCCTGCTCCTTCTCAAGCTCTTTGTCCTCATCCGCATCATCCTTCTTCTCTTCCTTCGTCTTCTTGCCATCCTTCTCGTGGTCCTTCTCGCGTCGCCGGTCCGACTTCTTCTTCATCTTGTCTTGAAACTCCTTCTTCAGCTTTTCGATCTCCTGCTCGATCTCTTCATCCTTCTTCTTCTTGGCAAGGTCTTCGGCGTCTTTCGGGATCGCGAATTTCGAGTCGAGAAGATGTCCCGGACATATGTAAAAGAAGTCGTCGTTGTCAGGAGTGGTCAGGACGGTCGGAGTCGGCTTGTAGCAAATCCAGCAGGCTTTCGCACTCGACTCGGCTACGAGCCGACGATGGTACAGGTTCTTGGTGGCCATCCTTCGGTCCAGATGCAAACGTCCAGTCCAGTTCTGTGGCGCAGACTGCGCAGAGATCGAAGGGTGATGGAGGAACTTTTGTGCGACCAGCTGGAGGTGACGTCCGAGGAGAGCTCCTTCCCTGGTCGATCAAGCTCCCAATGCGTATTAGCGTCTCGCGATAAGAGCTTATCCTGGCTCGACGCGATTTTCTGGCGATCAGCGAGAATGACTCCAATGCCTCAATCAAAACACATTGTGTACGGCTAGAGGACTTTCCATCGCACTGCACACTCCAGCAATCCTCCTCAACTTTCGAACTCTACTCGACATACACGATGGCTTCTGCAAATGATGCTCCAGCAGCTGGCAAGCTTTGGGGTGGTCGCTTCACCGGCGGGACAGATCCAATCATGGTCCAGTACAACGAGTCAATCTACTTCGATCGCGCCTTCTACTCGCAGGACATCCGTGGCAGCATAGCATACGCCAGAGCCAACAAGAACGGTGGCCTACTCACAGACCATGAGTTTGCTGAGATTGAGCGTGGCTTCGGACTGGTCATGAAGGAATGGCAAGACAACAAGTTCGAAATCCAGCCCGGCGTCGATGAAGACATTCACACGGCCAACGAGAGAAGGCTTGGCGAGATTATTGGCAAGGAAATCGCCGGCAAGCTGCACACCGGACGCAGCCGCAATGACCAAGTCGCAACTGACATGCGATTGTGGCTCCGCGACCAGCTCGACAATCTGGAGGGCTTCCTCGTGGCTTTCCTCAAGGTGATCGCTGCAAGGGCTGAGAAGGACATCGAACATGTCATGCCCGGGTATACTCATTTACAACGAGCTCAGCCCATTCGATGGAGTCACTGGATGCTACTCTACGGATCCTTCTTCGCTTCCGACCTCGAGAGACTGCGTGAGGTCAAGGCTCGTGTGAATCGAAGCCCCCTCGGTTGCGGAGCACTCGCCGGGAACCCTTTCAACATTGACAGAGATGCCATTGCCAAAGAATTGGGCTTCGATGGCCTCATCATGAACTCAATGGCCGGCGTGGGTGATCGTGACTTTGTGGTCGAGTTCATGCAATGGGGGACTATGCTCATGACGCATCTCTCCCGTTGGGCCGAAGATCTCATCATCTACTCAACAGGAGAATTTGCATTTGTGAAGCTTGCCGACACTTACTCCACCGGCTCTTCGCTTATGCCACAGAAGAAGAACCCTGACTCACTGGAATTGATTCGAGGAAAGTCGGGACGTGCATTCGGGCACATGGCGGGACTCATGATGAGCATCAAGGGCATTCCATCCACCTACAACAAAGACCTTCAGGAGTCGGTCGAACCCATGCTCGACCATGTGAAGACCGTTGGCGACAGTATTCAGATCGCGACTGGAGTTCTGTCTACGCTTGCCATCAACCCGGAGAATATGATCAAGTCATTGTCTCCAGATATGCTCGCTACAGATCTGGCAGACTACCTCGTACGCAAGGGCGTGCCGTTCAGAGAGACACATCACATTTCTGGACGTGTGGTGGCTCTATCGGAGAGTGAGGGCAAGCCCATGGATACGTTGACATTCGAGCAATTGCAGAGCGTCGACAGTCGGTTCGAGAAGGATGTTCTCGGAGTGTTTGACTACCAAAAGAGTGTGGAAATGAGGTCGGCCAAGGGAGGCACAAGTCGAAGCGCTGTGATGGAACAGATCGAAGCAGTGAAGAAGATCCTGGCGGTGGATGCGTGATGCAGGTGTTTTCAATAGATCCGAGGTCGGTGAGCCCTTGGTTTGCGCGTAACAGCGCGGCATATACTTCCAATGTAGCCACAGACTGGCGGTGCACTGTCGCCGTGTGACTATTCGAGGTATGTCATATCATTCAACTTCCTCATCTCACTCCTGCCCGGCACGGTTTGCGAGATGACGATGAAGGATCCGATGCGTTGATGCCGGAAGATTTTGGTTGTATGTTGACAAGTATGAGCCGCGGTACTTGAGCGTAGCGTCACCACAACGTTGGACAATGCGAGGTCTTCGGGTGGGTTCCGGAGAGAACCCTAATTGATTGAGCGAAGCCATCACAAAAGCCATGATCACCAATCTGGGCACTTCCCCGATCTCTATCACGCCAATAACGCCATCTCCCAGCCACAAATCGGCTGAAATCGATTCCATGCTGTGTGCCGCCCGTGCACTGCCGAGCCTACAGATTGTGAATGACACAATCGGTCTGCCGTACTGATCCTTTGTCGGCAGTCCACGACAAGCCCGCCGAAGCTCGGCTCGACAAGCCAATTTAAGAGATCGACTTCAGGGCATTTTATTCTCCGGGATCGTCAAGTAATTTGGCAGCACATCAGAACGCTCAATCAATTCCTATAAACTCAAGACCTGTGGAAGCAGAGACCGGAGGCTTGTGGCTCGGTCGGGGCCGTACGGAACATAATTCTCGAACTGGATGCATCTCATCGGTATGTGGCTTGATAGGCTGAGAAACTGATGCATACACATGGCATACTCCGCGGTCGATAAAAAGGAAAAGGAGCCCGACGCAATGGAAGCAACCATGTGCTAGGACCGCGGCGTACGCGCTCCACGGCCACGTTGAACGCCCACGGCGTCATTAGTCGCAAGCTCTGTTGTAGACGTTGAACCGTCGCGAAGCTAATCTGGTACCTTCATCACACTTTCGATGCAGAAGAGGATATGCAGGAGAAGGTTCTTTAGCATACTGAAGTACGTCGTTGTTGCAGAAGCACCACGTGTGGCATTCGTAATGCTGGGGTCTAGAATTTTCGCCTTGTCAGTAGAGTGACTTCAACAGACAATCATTTACGATCGTATGCATCTTGAAGGGATAGAAAGTGCCTCGTGCACAGGACAGTGTCGCCATACTTTCATATTGCGTGTTCGCGGGTAACTAATCTCGCCTTCTTCCGCGAATCCCATACATCACCGCTCGTATTTCTTGACAAGTCTGGGACGGCTGGGGCCTTCGGAGTTTCCTGTTCGCCTAGGCATGCCTTAGCCGCATATCGTGCCAGCAATCTGAAATGGTGGCACTTTGAATAATTGACCTTTTATCCGTCGAACTCAGGCCGGTATCTCGTGAGGCGTTTCAGTGTTGCTGTCCATGCTATAAAGACAAAGTCGACGGCATGTGGCTGAACACGGCACGGGCATTACCGTCCACAGGAAGCACAACACATAGCCGATGCTCGATTGATGCAGTACGCCATGCATGCGTAATATGGAGGTGCAGAGATGGCATGTAGACATTTGACAAGTCGCAGAGGAATTTCGAGCGTGGTCTGATCACCGCAGTGTCTTCAGGGGTTCGACGGCGGAGGTGATGCAATCCACGAGAGGGTTACTTGATGGCCATCTTTGAGATTCATGCGAAGACAACAATCAATTGCTCAAACTACCGTGCGCTTCATGCAGATGCTTTCGTGTCTTTGTGACGATGTGCCCAAAGATACCTCCAGCGACACTCGCTGCTAATGATGGAGCAATGCCATTCTAATGCTTTGTCGTGATAGTCGTAATTCATCCCACCTCATACATGATGCTCAACTGGCCGCCATGGTTCCCTCGGACCCTCCAGTGCTACCCGAGCAGACGTGTTGAGTTCGTTCGTTACGTCGTCATCTGCTCAATTGGGGCATTGGAGACCCGAGCCGCAATGCCAGCATGAAGTGGGCAACATCGTCATTCGCTCCTCGTTCTGCTTGAGTTGCATGCCCATGGTATCGATCCGGCGGCTCAACGAGACGAGCTGGTAGCTGAAGTTCTCCATCAATTCCGCAAGCTTCTCTAGACTGTGGTCCTTTCTGATCGGCTGTCAGCAAACGATTGCGAACGATCTCAGGCATGGCGAGACGAACTTTGTTGGTGGGACCTCTCGATACTGGCAGTCGATGTTTTGCTCCTTGCAAGCTTGACAAGGCTGTTCACCATCACACTTCTGCTTCTTTTTGCGACACTCTTCGCAAGCCTGCGCAATGTTAGTGCCTTGTCAACATTGATGTTGCTAGAAGCGAACGCGGGCTTACAGTTGGGGTGCGCTTTGCTTTTACGCGGGGCGTGGTAAGACTTGGGCTGATCGGAACAGCAGGAGTCTTGTGCGAGCTCGCATGCTGAGACCGTGGCGTCTCCAGTCGAGGCTGTGGATCCTCAAACAATGCACTTTGCGGTGAACAATTTGCTTGAAAGACAAATGGCTCCGAAAGAGCTCGAGTTGACAACTGCACGGCAGGTTGTCCGAAAGTGAATCCCTCGTACTCATAAGCTGGCGTGAGATCCTGGCCGGCAAAGTGGTTGTATGTGTACATTGGGTGTCGAGGAGGAGTGGTGGGATAGTAGGTGCCTTGGTGGCTCGTGGGTAGGCCGTGAGGAGGATATCCGTTGTGAGCCATGCTGACAAGCACTGACAAGCAAGTGGGGTTGGCCCGGAATATATGGTGGTAGTACAATGTCGTAGTGACGAAGCCGTATGATCAGAAAGATAATTTCGGGTGGGGCGATTCGTAGAGTAAGGCAGTCTGTGTGAAAGGCAGGATGATCGCGTAGCAAAGATCGCAGGCGAGACTTGGTTCAAGTAATGCTCCAGGACTGGGGCTATGTCCTGTACGCTGGTAGGTCGGCATGGTGCATTTGGCCCTAAGGTGCTCTCGAGGGTCCGCGACTGATCCAACTGTTGCTTGCGGGTCTCACACTTGGCGAGGGTCAAGCCACAATCCCCGAAGAGGGAAGGAGATGCGGACCTGGAGCTGGAGCAACCCGCAGTGTCATTTCCGAAATGTGAAGCGGCTGACCGGCAATCGGTGGTTAGGCTTAAGACACTGGCCCGCAGTGCCAAAAGTAACCATCGTAATGCCCTACCATTGAGACTTCGAGCATGTAGAACAGCCCATCAAACACCCGGTACGAAGACCGCATGGATCGTCAGAAAGGGTCAACGTCCATCGCTGCAAAAGCCATGCCAGGCGTGGGGTTGTATATTGAAGCTGCTGGAGCTGCTGGGGATCTCCCCTTCAGATCGGACCAAGTGCTGTTCACGATAGTGCCACGTGAAGCATAGCAGCACGCAGGAGACTTGGCCTCATTGAGACATCCGGACTCTGATGCGGCTGGAGGCGACCGTCGATAGGCGAAAACTGGAGTTCGCAATACACGCATCTTGCACCGATTCCGGAGGGTGCGGCTCGAGTATCAGACGGCCACGTCCACGCCGTGGCCACGAGACCGCGAATGCGTGTATCGTGTATTTGAGTGGCAAGCCCCAACATCAACAGGGACCTGCATGAACTTAACAGTTTTTCGGAGAATTGGTTGCAAAGTCGTGTCTCGTCTTGTTAGCGTGGAGTGTAGGTGGAGGTTCTGAAGACGCCAACCAAGCCGCCTTGTCGGCTATGTCGAGATCGGCCGGACGTCGGGGGCGGGCAGTCCCGTCTTTGCCGGTGGCTCTTGCTTCCGAACTGACTTTCACTCGACTCCTCTAGCTTCAGCGCTACCGTGGTTGGTGCAGACTCTATCTCCCTGAGTACCGGCATTCAATATCCTGCTCGTGACATCTGGTACGTGGGCTCTAACATTCGCATGACCTGTTCAGAGGCCATATACGACACGGAAGCAGAGCGCAAGGATAAGAGAACACACAAAATCGCGTGAATCTGGCCATGACAAGAGAGCCAGTCAACGCTCTTCGCTCCGCCCTACACCCCGACTGGACTATCACGCAACACTATTTGCACCATTTGCAATGATGCCGCGGTCCCGCGGTTCTCTAACGAGCCGTCAGCTTACGCACAGCTCCACGCGAAACTCTCGAGCCAAAACACCTCAACAGAGAATAGTGCTTCACCAAAATTCCGCCTATCGACGATTTCACTTCCGTCGCAGCGCTCGGCAGGGACGTTCACACACTCGTCAATACGAATGCCACGGCATGGTCTCTCTATGGCCCACGATGAGTAGCAGTCTGCCAACGGTCGAAACAAGTGTTCGAGGTCGATTGTTGGAGTTTCCAGAATTTACAGAAGACACTCGCCAAAGATCCAATGCAATCCGCCCGACATCTCGTCATCTCTGGCTGAGCCCGATGCTCAGCATACCTGGCATTGCAATTATGCTCTGATCATGACTCGCGATTCCACTTGGTGGTACTAGTACCGAGGACAACTGTTCATCGTTGACTCGGCAACTCACCAAGAGCTGGGAAGACGACCCTACGCAGCGAGTGAGGAGGCCTGATGATCCCGCTTACAGTATGGACTTGCACACGCTTCTCCACGTTTTAGCAGAAGCAAATCTCAAAGGCTGTGGCGCTTGTGAGCGGTGATGACAGGCGCAATTGCGTCTTCAGGAATGCGGTGGTAGCCGTAAGAACACCTTTGCACATCCCTCTTTGCGCAGAAGCAATATCTGTTTCGGCCAAGGATTTGGCAAGACCGTGCTGCGATTCATTTGAGACGCAGTGTTGGGGAACAGTTGCAGTGACTGCAGCATCACCATCAATGGTGCGTCAAACTGCTCAACGCCACTGCAAGCCTCAACGACACACGTGTCCGATGGATGCCACGACGTGGCGGCTAAATGCTTCGCTGAAGGAACACGCCGACCACCATCGTCCGGTCCAACGAGACTTCATCAACGGTCATGAATGCCCAGTCCCCACTGCTGCTTTATTATACTTCCGCTCATGAACTCCAAACAGCTACGATGGACGGTCGTTCGGGTCTGCCAACAAATCAATCACGAGTGGGACCACGACTCGGACGTAGGGTAGAGCTTCCATTTGACATAAGCAACGAGATCGTCGAAAATGCCACCGGCCATGGCTCCGTCCGTATGAATGGACAAGGCGGCAGACCACCCTCTTCAACACGTTCATCCTCCCTCCACGAAAGACACGACATGGTACGTGCAACCGAAACACGACTGAGATCCCTTCCTCACATGTCTCACTGGCAAATCACAACCTCTACAAGCATTCTCTTGGCACTGCTCGTTCCTGAATGTCTTGCATTGACCATGGTTGTCGTGCGCCTTCCCGCTACCCGGCCGGCGTCAGCCAACGAACAAGCGTTAGCAAAATCAGCCGACCGGCTTGGCAAGTTGGAATACCAGACTTGGCACCGAAACCTGGACGTCGGATAGATCTACAACTTGCGAACCGGAAAAGTGTCGTTTCGCCGACCGAACTCACTGGACTGGAGAGTTCGAAAGCATCTTGCGGCCAGAGGGAGGGAACGGACTATCACGTTTCCGCTTTCGGAAATTCTACGTCCTTGCTATTTGCTTTAGGATGCGTCCGGTTAAGGTACGGCGTAACTTGAGCGCTTAGACCATGTTGTCGCTATTAGCGTATAAAATAGTAGAAGTTTACTATTATGTCGATTTATAGTGTTGTTTAGTTATTAAGCGGTACTGTTATAAGTCGTCGCGTTTATAGTACCGGCGCGTTATTAGTAGTATTATTACGTATTTAGCTCGTTACGCGTATATCGTTATATTTACTACTACTACTATAGAGTTATCTATATCCTTAGAACGTTAGCGTATTAGTCGCTACTACCGTAATATAATAGTACTTACCGCCTTAGCTATAAGTATACTCGAAGATTATACTCGTCGTATACTACTAGGAGGTATCCGGACGGTATATACGGAGACTAAGTATAGTAAGTAATTTACGTTCGACCTCCTTTATAATTATATATACTTATATCGATATACGCGTTATAGTCCGAGGGCGTTCGATACTATATATTAGCTCGTATACCCTTATCTAAGAAGTATACGTAGAGGGCTAATTAGTAAGCCTTAGAGGGTATTAATCTTCCTTTATATAGTTACGTATAATAATCGATATCGCGATATCGCCGAGGACTTCTAGTATTTACCGTCG